>JAULKP010009742.1:0-13765 GCA_032356005.1 Ulothrix subflaccida
AACTTTAATGACAATTACTTCGGGATTTTTTACTTTAAAATTTTTGATTAGGAATGATCTTTTTTACAATAATCATCAATTAGCAACAACTAGCATAGCACTTATTTTTTTTTTACTTGCTTTATTTCTGAATAAAAATAGAACTATTCTTTTCAACTTACCCAGTTTTATGAATCCTGATAGTGTAAAAAGAGAAAAAATGAAAGCTGAAATTGACCTAAAAAAGTTATATAATTATGTAACTACTCAGGTTATAGAAGAGGAAATGTATCTAAAAGACCAGTTTAATTTAAATTGGTTAGCTACTAAATTAGAAATTAAAGCAAAACACATATCAGTAGCTATAACCGAAAATAATTTTGAAAATTTCTCAATGTATTCTAATCATTTCAAGATAGAAAAAGCAAAAAAATTAATTAAGAACAACTACCTAAAAAACTACAGTATTGAAGCTTTAGCATCAGCCTCTGGATTTAAAGCCGTTAATACTTTTTACAGAATATTTAAGAATGAAACAGGTATTACACCAAACACATATGCAAAGAATAGACAGGGAGATGATTAGTTTTAATAAACGATTAAAAACTTCATTTCGTATTGAAAAAGTGTAAAAAACTTTTAATAAAAATAAAAAAAATATCTAGAATAAAGGTTAAAGAGTCTTACATCTGTTAGAGAGATATTGATAACCCAACCTCACTCAAAGCTGAATTTAAATTAAAAGATGGTTGGAGTCCTCGTCCAAAGAAAAATAAAAAAGTTCCTATAAAAGTTATTTTAGCAATTCAACAAGGTGTTGAAACAAAGAAAACTCAAGGATGTTCTGAAAGCTTTATAAAGGATGCTAGCGGATTGCTTTTACCAAAAACGAATTCTGATATACTGACTATGACTAATTGAGATGTCTAAATACAATCCATCTATAAACAATGAGTTCCATTTATAAATAAATTTTTTCCACATAAAAAAAGCTTTACTCAAACATACAGAAAGTATCTTTAAATTCTCTAAAAAATAGAAGATTAATGAATGTATTTCTGAAATAAAAACCCCTACTGTAAGGAGGGGTATTGTTTTTAATTTCTAGGTTTTGAAAACTGGTTCATTGTAATTATTTTACCATTTTCAAATTGAAAAGATTCCATCCAATTAAAGGCAGTAGAAGTACCGTCTGAAGTTTTTACAGAACCATTATCCCACAGAAGTACCCATTCATGACCGTTATCTCCTGTAACAGCTAAATTAACAGCAACATTGTAATCTTCTATCTCTACAGAAGAATATCCTTCAACCATAAACTTCATACAATTCTCTTTTCCTGTAATAGTTGAACCGTCTTCAATATTAAATTCTACATTGTCTGCAAGAAAAGTTCCTGCCTTTTCATAGTCTTTTTTAATAATGCTTTCATGCATTTGTTGCACTTTTAATACCAGTTCTGAATTACCCATTTTAAAGGTATCTAAATAAGTTGCCTCATAAATATAGTTTACATCGGCTTTTGTTTCTTCAGGTTTTTCTCCACAGCTTACTATTACTGCCGCAAAAAGAAATGCTACTATAATTTGTTTGATTTTCATAATAAATGGTTTTGAATTAATTAATACGAATATATAAAATTGATTGCTTTAAAGAATTAATTTTACGTGTTATTAATAGAATAAATTTGTATAATTACATAGTATTTAGCTAATTATTATCATTGTTAAAGAAAAAACCCTCCGAAAAGGAAGGTTTTTATATTGTAATAGTTAAGGTAGTTATTATAACAATCCTGCAGATTCCATTATTAAAAGAGCCGTTTCTCCTTCAATCTTAAAAAGGTTTCATTCTTAAATAAGAATAATACACCTATAATTTACTGTGATTGTAAAGACTTAAACAATACAAAACAATTGTACCCCACATCACATAAATAAAATGCGAAGAAGGAATCCAAACATATGCTAACACTAAATTTGACACTAGTAAAATACCAAGTACAATTAAAAATCGTTGTCTAACAATATAAATCTCTAAGAATTTGTTAGGTGTAAAAGCGAGGAGTAAAAATCCTATTCCTAGAACATATAATCCTAAAAATCGATAAACCTGGGTCAAATACCCACCTAATGTTGAGTTTCCTTCAATAGAAAAAAGATCAACAAAAGTCATCTGTAATCTTTCTTCATTAGCAACTTGATCTAACATCCAAGGTTCTGAGCTAAGCAACCACCTTATGCCAGATAAACAAAGTATAATACTTATTAATACTATGGGATATTTGATGTAAGTAAGTGATTTCTTTTCCATTCAAAATATATTTTATAATAATACCTCAATGTACAAAATTTTATTTTTTAAAATAAACAACTTTTATCTTGAGATTGTTATTGATAGTGATATTCATTTTTATGAATTTTTAACAAGTTTAATTTTATTTTTTAGTTTATGTTATTTAAATTAGCATAAGATAATTATCTATGAAAAAATTATTAATCGCAACCTTATTTGCTGTATTTACACTATCAGCTAATGCTCAAACTGAAGAAGTTGTTGAAAATAAATCAGAAATAACAACTACTATTCATTTTAATTTTGAAACAAGTATAAAAAAGATTGAAGATGTGTATAGTGTTAAAAAACTACTTTATAATGTTAGAAAAAATAGAGAAACTAACAAGTTTAAATTAGCAGCTAGCTCAATTGCAATTGATTATAACAAAGAACATCTTGAATATTATGAAATAGCAAAGAGATTAATGTCCAAAGAAAACTAAACTCTGCTATTCAATTATTGGGTTTTAAGTTGGCTTATTTTTAAAGCTCTAGTTTTAATAAAATTTACTTGCTATGAAAAAAAAAATGATACTATTATTATGTTTTTTAACAACTATTTTAAATGCCCAACAAGATTCTTTTCCTCAAGATACTGATAAAAAAAATGAAATCACGTTAACTCCATTAGTCCTTTTAGTCTCTGGCTGGGCAGATATATCCTATGAATATTTAATTAATAACAAATCTTCTTTTGGTGTTGATGTCCAATTCAATGATAATAAAAAAATATTTGATAGTGACGGAGATAGTGTGCCAAACCGAGATTACAGAAATTTCTCTATTACCCCTAATTATAGAGTATATTTCTCTAACAAATATGCAAGAGGTTTTTTTTTAGAAGGTTTTGGAATGCTTCATAGATATAGAGGTTACTTTTATACCGGTGTACCTTATTCTGATGACTATGTTCAAACAAAAAAATTAACAAATTTTTCTATTGGAATTTCTTTAGGTAATAAATGGGTAACTAAAAAAGGTTTTGTTGCTGAAATATTTGGTGGACTTGGTAGAAACTTATTGAATTTTGATGATAAAGATCCAAGTAATCTTGCTTTAAGAGGAGGTATTTCATTTGGAAAACGATTTTAATAAAAAAAATCATTCGATTTATGTTGAATTTATCCATCCTTACTATTGCATAGTATAAAGTGTATTTGCGTTTAATTGGCTATCTGTTAGTTCATTTATAACTTATACTACACATCATCATAAACAAAGCTAATCTCAAAGAATTATAAAGTATTTGTAGCGTTATTACCGCCAGTTTAATATATATTTGATTGTGAACTTATGGTAATTAACAACCTCAGTATAGATAATATCAAATAAATAACACTCAACCAATACACTTTTAAAACATTTTTTATGCCTTGAGCTAATAGCTTAGGACTTTTTTTACTTTATTTTTTTATAACATAGACTGCAATCCATACTTTTTATATTTTAGGACTAAAGATTCATACAGTTTTTAGACAGGGTTAGACTTTCTCTTTGCCTCTAATTTGGAAATGTTATAAATGAGTAGCTCCAGGGTTATGACTCATCTCACGAAGATAAAACCCATAATAAAAGTGATCTTATTTAAACAAGGGTTTGAGATTAATAAATGTTAGATTTTATTTTTGAGATTTTCACTGTCACATTTACAGAATGATAGAATAATTATCCGCCAGAATTAACATTAGGCACTATACTTGTAGCAAATAACCCTAAAAGTAAAGAAGCGAAAGCGACTACTCCGAATGACTTTAAAATTGAAAACTTTTTAACTCTCACTTGTGAATTTCTTCCTTTAAAACTGTTTTAAGTATTTCCTTTATTTTTTAAAATTATTTTTCTTTTGTATTTAAAAACCAATCGACCTTTAAGTTTTGTTTTATCTACCTTTTCAAACTCAAACTTTTGTTTTTTTTCAATTGCAATAGTATTAATATCTATTGACTTATAACTAAAGTAACTTTAAAATAAAATTGAAAATGACAGTAAAAACATAAGTTCTTTCATAATTAAATCGATTTAGTCAAATATAAGAAATGTAAGTTTAACCTACCTAAGAGGTTTAGAAATAGCTCAATTGACGGAGGTATATATACCTATGGTTGAGTAAGTCCTTTAAATTACTTTTTTATTATTTCTCTTATCCGCAATAAATAAGATTCTGTCAAATTTTTAAAATAAAGCGATATTGAGAACAGGAAGATTACTTTGTGATCTCAAATCGTTCAAAAACTGTAGCTGAAATCGCTGAAGCTGCATCACGAATTTTCGCAGCTTCCATATAATCAATCTGAGAGAAGAAGTGCTTAAAATGAGAATGGTCTCTAAATTCAAGAAGTACAACCTTATCGCTTACATATCAAAAGACAAAGCTTGCGGTTCTTCATCGGATGCGTGAATTATCACCTTTTCTCTCACAAAAATAGGTGTAGAGAGATCAACATAGCGTGAATAACCAAAGAGGTCGTTAATAGCAAATTTAGCGAAGACAAGTGTGGGCATAATCTAATTATTTTGAAGTAAAGATAGAAGGAATTGATAAATAGTGTAAATTCCAATAAAAGATGAAAAATTTAACCTACTTAAGAGGTTTAGAAATAGCATAATTGAAAGAAAAGGATATGCTTATAGTTTAGATAGTTTTTTCTTTTTCAATAAAAACATTATATTTGCGTAAAAATTAAATATTATGAAAAAAGTATTAATGGTTGCAACAGTTGCAATATTTGCGTTTACAAATGTAAATGCACAAGAAGTGAAATTTGGAGTAAAAGTTGGTGTGAATGTTGCATCAATTTCGGGTGATGATGCTGAAAACGAGGAAGGAAGAACATCATTCCATATTGGAGGTGTAGCAGAAATTATGATTTCTGAAAATTTTTCTATTCAGCCAGAATTAATGTATTCATCTCAAGGTTATTCTTTTGCCAGTTCTGAAACTTTTGGTGGTAATACATATGATTATGAAGAGACTGGTAAATTAGACTACATTAATTTACCTATTATGGCAAAATATTATGTTGCTGAGGGATTTAGCCTTGAAGCTGGTCCACAAATTGGATTTCTTATGTCTGCAAAATTAGAGTCTTATGACAGTGAAGACGGTAGTTATAGTGACGATATTAAAGAATTGTTGAAAGATATAGACTTCGGATTAGGTGTTGGCCTGGGTTTCAAAATGGATAATGGTTTAAACTTTGCGGCACGTTATAACATAGGATTATCTAGCATTAGTGAAGATGATGAGTATTCTATTCAGAATAACGTATTGCAGGTTTCTGTGGGATTTATGTTCTAATAAATAGGACTAAAATGGAAGTAGTTCAAGTTTGAAGGTGATGATTTAATTTGTCTTACTATATCATACAATGAACTTGATAATTTAATTAATTACAAAATTTGGAAAAATAAAAACTCCTTGACTTCTCAAGGGGTTTTTTTTGAAGATAACTCTATTGAAATATCGAACTTAAGTTTTACACCAAGAGATTTTTCAGAAACAATTTTAATAACAAGGACCATATCAAAAGACAAGAATTTACATCCATTAGTGTTACCTTTATTCGTTATCTCAATCCATTAATATTATATCTGGATACGAAATTCCAAACTAATTCAGATGTACTCTGATCTTGGAAATTGGTGCTGAACCAAACATGTTCTCCTCCTATAAATTTATAATGCTCAACAGAAACTGAGCTATCTCCTTGGTCATAGACATAACGTTCAATATTATTATCACTTGTTATAGTAGGAGTTAAATCTGTATTATTGAAGTTAATCCAATGGTCTAATGTACTTTGTACAGAATTCCAGTCAGTACTCCCATTATAGGAAACAACACCATCAGAGGTTCCATGAAGATGTACTACTGGCATAGGATGACTGGTAGATCCTGTACAATCTAACATTGTTCCGGAAACAGATGCCACCGCAGCAATTAAATCACTTTTATAATTCGCAAGCCCGTATGCCATCATACCCCCGTTTGAGTATCCCGCAGCATAAATTCTTTCCATATCTACATTATACTGAGACGAAATCTCACTAATTATAGATTCAACAAATCCTACGTCATCAGCAGTACTTTTATTGTCTCCGCCTGTTGGGCAAGGATTCCAATGGGAAGAACCATCTAAGCAACTACCTTGGGGATAGACTAAAATAAAAGTGTCAACTTCTGCCAATGAGCGCATATCTGCTTCTTGCATATAATCACTTGCACTACCACCAAACCCATGAAAATTAAGCATTAGTGGAACAGAAGATGTTCCATCATATGAATCAGGTATGTATAAAACATATTCTCTATTGATACCATCGTAAACTATGGACTGTACATTATTATTTAAGGAACATCCCTCTGGATTTTTATTATCATCTTTTTCACAGCTACTAAAAATCGTAAGTAAGAAAATAAATAGTAAAATTGATTTTTTCATCTGATTATATTTTGTTTTTTTTAACGATGACTTCTTTTTATTATTGTGCATAAATAAAAAAACGGTTACACTATATAATAGTATAACTATTTTATTGTTATGGTAGCGTGAGTTGGATTTATTTAATAAAAAAACTTATCTCTAAAGATTATTTATAATCTCAGGATTAATTTTCTGTAAATCTTCAACAAATTTAGTTTTGTGTTTTGGAGAGATTATTAATTCGTTAAACTTACCATATCTGATTTCTATTCTATCAAATGAAGCAGCAGGAGAAGAAATGATATTTGATGATTTAGAAACTTTTTTCATCTCCCCAATATTTACAGGGCGATATTTAATAAATCCACATTTTATATAAAGTTTTTCATTCTGAATCTTGTAAGTGGTATAGAAAAACATATGTAATATTAATCCAAATAAAATGATCAGAGCTAAAGTCATTAAGAACATATTAGTGTTAAAACCATCGTTAATATAGTTAGAAATTAATGGCCCAAAAAAAACTATAAATACAACGCTTAATAATGTATATGATACTTTAGAATAATAAATCATTCAATTAAAAATTAGATGTAAATATAAAAAAACGGTTACACTTTATAAAAGTATAACCGTTTTATTGTTTTAGTAGCGGGAGTTGGATTCATTTCTCCACGTTGTTCCGCAATGGGCTAGAAATACTTCTGTTATTTCTTTAATTGGTCAAGTTCATCAATCATTTCATCAATCTTTGTAATTAATCTACCGTAGACCAAATAATTTGATAATCTAAAAGAAACAATACCAATAACTGACAAGGATACTAATATCATTATAGATTTAATTAATAATTGTTTTGAAGAATACGTGTCTAAAATAAAATTTTCCATATTTGATTCAAAAATAAATATGCAAAGTCCTACATATCCAAAAAATGGTAAACCAATGCCTAAAAGACGAGTAGTAAATCTCACATTATTTTTTATCATTTCTTGGAGTTTACCCAAATATTCATAGCAAGACTGGCTTGTATTTATAGTGTTTAAAAACTTTAATTTTTTTCTATTTAAAAAAAATAACGACAGTATTAATGCAGATATATACAATCCAAATAGGAGTTTTGATTTTATTATGAAAAAGATTAAAATTATAATTGAAAGAGGGATCATAATCCAATTGTCTTTTTTTGAGACCGATTTTAATTTATCGACTGTTAATATTGATTTTTTAGTATAAAGATCATCTATTACAGGAGGAATTAAATATTTTTCATCCTGAAATCCTTTTGACCATAACTCTTCTATTGATTTATCCATTTAATTGTTTTTTTATTCGTTTTTTTATTCTTGTTATTTTTACTCCAATTGAATTACTATTTATTCCTATTATCTGAGAAATTTCTTTGTAAGTCTTCTTTTCTAAATAGAGAAGAATTATAGCACGGTCAATTTCTGACAACTTTTTTATTTCTTTATAGAGTCTTGAAATATCATTAGAGTAATCTTTTGACTCTTCATTTACATGAGATTCATTAGAAAATTGATTATAATTTTGCTCAAAATCATATGCATCATTATGTTTTTTTTGTTTTCTCAATAAGGAAAGACAGACATTTAGAGCTATTCTATAAACCCAGGTAGACCACTCGGATTTATTTTTGAAATTTTCTCTACTTTTCCATATTTGTAAACAAACTTCCTGGTAATAATCTTCATAATCCTCTTGAGAATTAGAATAAGCTCTACAAATTTTGATAATTATTCCTCTGTAGGGAAAGATATTCGTTATATAAAAATCTTTACTCATATTTGTGTTTTCTTATTTAGTGTCAGTACTTTAATTTTATTACACTTAAGTTTAGTTTTAAATAATAATAACAGGTTTATAAAAGAAATATAACGTTGCTTAAAAGTAGTATATTCCGTAACAGAAAGTGAGTAGAAATACAAAAAACGGCTACACTTTATAAAAGTATAACCGTTTTATTGTTTTAGTAGATAACTCATTAGAAATATCGAACATCAGTTCTACTCCAAGAGACTTAATTAACACTCATCATATAATGACTCTTATTATAAAAAGTTAAACTAATATGATTTTGATTTCAGTGCATTTTTTATATGTTCTAAATGGTGGTTACAATGCCATGAATACATCCCGATAGTTGAAATCAAATTAAATCTTAATCCATGTTGAGGATGTTCATAATCCATTTCCAATTGATCATGGGATAAACTCTTTATCAACCTAGCCCATTTTTTATGTAATCCAGTTAAGAGCATCAAGGATTCATCAATTTCTATGGTTAAAGAATCTGCTAGATTCGCCCACTTTTCTTCACGATAGGGTTTAATAATTGGCTTTTCTTCTGTTAAAGCTAATTTAAACTTTATGAAAGCATTCATGTGACTATCTGCACAATGATGAATAACTTGTTTAACTGTCCATCCTTCTGGTCTATATCTCAAATTAAGTTGGCTATCTTGAATTCCAGTAACCAATTCTTTAATTCGACTTGGAAACCTCTCAATATCATCAATCCAATTATTAATAACTTTTACTTCTGAATCAATGTCTGGAGCCGATAAAATGTCATCGCCTAGTTTTAATAATGAAATATCTACACCTCTTCTAAGTGCTCTTGAGAATTTTACATTTCCTCTATCCGCTTGATTCTCGAATACTGCTTTTATATTTTTATCTAATACAGCATTCAATCTTTCTTGATTTGCTAAAAACGCATCAAATATAGGACCTTCGTTTTCAAAGTCTTGTTTAATAATATCAAAAGCAGATTCCTCTGCAATAGCTTTAGCTAACGATTCTTTTCTACCCCTTATAGGATTTCCAGAAGGCTCTAAAATATGACTTAAAAAATCTTCATTTGATACATTGTTTGCAACATTAGGTAATCTTCTAACAAGCTCGGCCCCCGAAGTTCTTCCTGCTTGATCAGTTGAAACAGATTCTCTATCTGGGTTTTTTCCAACCCACCCAGGATAGCTTACCCATCTACCATCAATTCTCTTTTGAATTGCATTTGGAATACCACCTTCTACCTTGTTAGCTTTACCTTTACCCATCAACCAAGTGGTAGTCATATTTTCAAGAATATATTTTTTATTCTTTAACAACCAATTCTTAAGTTGATTATCTTTTTTACCACCCATTACGGTTTTGACATTAATGTCAATCTGTTTGCCAATCTCATCTTTAATTTCAGCAATTAAAGGTGTAACCGTTCTATTTATAGATATAGGAGCATCAATTTTAGATTTTAATGTTCTAATTACACTTAATATCTTTTTATTGATTGATTCTAGCTCTCCTGGTTCAAAAACTTTTGATTCCAATGCATTATTATACTTTGGTTTTTCTTTTGTCTCAGAGACAGTTTCTTCTGCTATTAAACCTTTTTCTTCGGCAACATCCTTGCTAAACTCTTTTCCAAGCAATCTTTTTGAAGTTGCAATTGCTCTTACCGGTAAATACTTATTAATGTAAGCCGCTAATGGAATACCAGATTCTGGATTGTATTTTGTAATTAAATCTAAAATACCACCAACGCCGGTTTCAATTTCATCAGTTAATAATTCTCTATCAAAATCGGGAGCATCTCTACGTTTATCTACTATTTTTTTAGTAATAGGTTTAAATAAATTTATAATATCCTGAGCTCCTTCTTTTCCTTTTAGTTCATAGATTTTTTGAACTTTATCAGAAGCAACAGATGCTTTATTCTCTTTTATTATTTCTTTTACTTCGTCTTCTTCCGTTAAAGCTTCTTTCTTTATAGTTTCTACTTTAGGGCTAGACTTTTCTTTTTCAATAGCTCTTTTGATTTTACCTTCAAGATTTGCAACTTGTTGATCAAAATCATCTGGATCATAATTATCTTCGTTTTCTTCTAAATCAGCTAATTCCTGTTTTAATATTTCAGATTGCGGTTTTGATAATTTTATTTGATCACCCGCTGATTCAGCTGGAGTATTTTTTATTAATTCACCAGCAACTTTGCCTTTACTCGCAGCTTCAATTGATTTTGAACCTTTTGATTTTGAGAATGATTCATTATAAGCTACTATAAAATTAAATACATCTTTAGCATTGTTAAAAACAACATTACCCTCTTCGTCAAACTTTAATTGTGAGCTAACATCTTTAGCGATTTGTATGTCATTTTCTTCTAAAGATTCTGCTAAAATAGTCGATGCCTCCTCGTAAGCGGTATCTGTTGCTATTTTAATATTGCTATCTAATTTTTGATTAATAGCCTTTGAAGCAGAGTTAAATTCGCTTTTGCTTATTAGATTCTCATCTAATTGTGTTTTTAAATTAGATATTTCAGCTTTAGAATTTTCTTCTAATCTTCTTGTTTCTTTGTTTAGATCATATATTTCTTGATCCATTCTTTTATAGAAATCTGTTTCTTCAAATTTCTTTGGACCAGAGTGTGATTCTTTGACAAAATCATATAATGCGGTGCCAATTGATCCCATGTTATTAGCAAAGTTTTGTGAAACCTTGTGGAAAAATTCATGACGCGCTGTACCAAATCTACCTTCCTTTAAAGATTTTGATTTGTTTACATATATTTTATTTGTATTTGGATCAAACCAGCCATTTGCATTTACACCTTCTGAAGCTACTGCCTTTTGCGTAAATATTCTTTGTTCAGCTGAATATTTTTCTGCACCATTAGCAACATCATTAGCTTCAATCTTATCCGCTTTCTTTTTTATTTCTTCAAATGTAACCGGGTCAGACATCATCATGTCAACTATTTCTTTGCCGTTCGCATATTTAAAGTCAACATTTGGATTTTCTAATAATACTTGCGTTGAAAATTTATTACCTAATTTAATATCTTTGTTGATCCTTCTGTTATTTAAAAAACTATTAGCCTTTTTAAATGATTGCTCTTGTCTATAGGCCTTAGAAAGTTTTTCGTTGTATACAGAACTTAGTTCAGAATATTCCGACTTCATTTCAGATAGCATAGCCTTTTTCTGCTCGTCAGATAAATTTGAGCTATTGTTTATTACCTGAGCTTGTTTTTTAACATCGATCATCTGCTTGCTAAAATTATTCAAATCAAGCAAATCTTGAGTGTCAGTTGTACCAATCATCCCGGCAATATTGTTTATTATTTTGCTAGAACTATCCTTAAGAGCGGACACTTTCGAATCAATAATGCTTTTTTCTTCAGTAGATAATTTTTCAAAATCTACACCTTTTAGCATATCAGCTATTCTTTTATTATTATCCGCTAATTTAACAACATCCGAACTCGGTATAAATGGCTTATATAATACACCAGCAATATGCGGAGCTGTACCAAAGAAAGTTGATACTACGGCTGTATTAAAAATTACATCCGGCACACTATCTAATATATCTGTATCTTCTTTTCCTAACAATACTTTATCTGTAACGTTACCTAATACGGTATTTAAAACTTCAGTAGGTATTTCCTCTCCGTAATTTTGTAATAAGGATTTTGAAAATTCAGAGGATTTATCCATAACTGATTTTCTTGCACCTTCTAAAAGCATATCTGCTTCTGCTTTTGTGGCTTTACCGAATGCTTTTTGCATTCTACCTATCGCTCTACCTCCGACATATTCAGTTCCACCTTCAAATGCTCCAAACAATAATGGAACAGCCATTAGTTGCGCTACATTATATTGAGGCATAATTTTATTACCTTCAGCATCAAAAGAGCCGTATTTTTGCTCTTCTAGCATGGAAGTATATTTAGACCCAGTTCCCGATACAAGGCCTAAGCCTAAACCAACAATTTCAGGAGCTAATGTTTCAGGAGCTGCTATTGTTGTAGCTATAATAGGTAATTGATTTAAGATAGCGTCTGCTGCTTTTTCACCAAATGATTCAATACTGTATGTAGCCTCTCTTGGTTTAGCTATTTTTGATTCATAAAATTCTTTATTGGTTTTTGCTTTTTCAGAAATATAATTACCAAAAGAATTATCCCAATTACCTAATGTACCAGCCTGAACACCTAAGTCTGCCAAATATGCAGCACCACCAGCTAAACTTCCGCCAAGTGAACTAAAAGCGTTTAATGTTTTTAAACCTGTTCTTTCCCACCATCCCCATTCTTTATTTAGTAAATCAACATCCTGCTTAAGTGTAGTCGATGCACCTTGTAAATTTGTTTCTTCCTCGTTAAGACTTTTATAATGATCAAATCCAGATTTTAATTCTTGCCTACCTTTATTTATTTGCTGTATTAATTCATTTTGCTCATCAAGCTCTTCTTGTGAAGTGAATTTATAATTTTTAGGCTTTAATTTTGATTCCAATAAGGCCTGTTCCTCTGCTTTTTTCTCAATTGCCGCTTGCGTGTAATTTTTTTGCGTAACTATTTTTGCTAATCCAACGTCAGCAATTTTATCTTCATTAGCGGTATAGTCCTTTACAAATGATTGCACGGCATCGCTATAACCGTCAAGGTCTTCGAAAGCATCATATTTTTGATTATAAATTCTTTGCTTTTCTTTTTTATTTTTATATAACTCAGCAGCAAGTTCAACAACTTCGTTTTCGGTGTATTTTTTATTTTCTTTTTTAAATTGATTTATATTTTGTTTTCTTTCATCCGGAAAATCTAAAAACTTAGAAGAGCTTTGGTAATTACCACCTCCAAGTCCACCAATTCCACCGTTAGACATATTGATGGTCTCAATTTTACCGTTTCTTTGCTTTTGCGCTTGTATATCAGCCTCTAGCTCGGCGTTAAAATCATCGTCTAACTCGCCTGCTTTATTTATTATGCTTATAGCTTCTTGATAATCTTTTGTATTTCTTAAAGCTGTATCCTTAAGTTTCTTTAAAGAAAGTAAGTCTTCATATTCTTTGTCTTTTCTTTTTTCAGCTTCTTTTTCTATAAACTCCGCAGATTTACCTGTGTCTTTAAAATTAAATTGCTTTTCTGTCAGTATATATATACATGTTACAGTAGTGCGCATTAGGCTAAATGACTAAACCTTTCAGGCAGTAGG
>JAULKP010009963.1:0-64429 GCA_032356005.1 Ulothrix subflaccida
TTTGGTAACTCAAACCACTACTTTCCGATACCTGATATATCGGATGATTATACCATGTTAACCAATACAGATATTCGTGGAGGTAAGCTGAATGACGCGTCAGATGGTATTCTAACGGACAAGATTGTCTTCAACCCTGATCATTTCAGAATAATGACGTCGATGATAACAACCGATGTGAAGACAGACAGCGAAGACAAGAAGTACAAATAAAGATCAACTATTGTACTTTTGTAAGAACTCGATATCCGTAATGCGTTGTAGCTCACTCTGAACCTTCAGGACATCAATTGCCTTTTCTGTAATGGCTTTCGTCAATACGTACCTACAACATTCTCCTGTTCTACAATTTATCAACACACATTCCGTGCCTGTGGGAGCTTTCAGACAATGTGCGTAGATCAAGAGTTGTATAAGATGTGAATTTTTTTGGGTTGAAGTGTATTTCAATTCTACCACTGCGTTCTTGTAAGAATAAAAATCAGCACGCCCGACGACATCGTACCCTTTGACCGTACCTCGACACAATCGTTCCATGCCCCACGACCACGTTTTCCATCCCGGATTCACATGGTCCATAGCGTCTGCTACAACCCTGAAAACTTCCTGTCTATACTCTTCGGTCCACCAATACTTATCTCTGATCTGATGAAGATGTGTAGTGAACCCATTCTCTTTGAAGTGATGTACCATGGCCGCAATGGTAGCTGTTTTGACGGCCAACTCTGTTGTTACATCCTCTTTTGTCGACGCGAATTCCAAACGCATGTCCATGCGTTGATCGAACGACAGATCAAGTATTCGTCCGGCGATACCGGGCACCATCATATTCATCATGGCGGGGACCTCTTTGAACGGTACTTTGAATAGCGAAGCAGTGAAAATTTCGGCGATGAAACCGTTCAGAGAGCTGACGTCCTCAACTGCAGACTTGTGAGATGTACTCGGGACACGACCCGGAGCGTTACAAAACGGTGCATATTCGAACTTTTGAACATCTAAAATATCGACGGCTTCCTGAATAGACGATGGAGTCAACGTGTCTATGAATTTTGTCACATCCATCGGTCTATCGTTGACGACCGGAGTTTCTACGTGGTCAGCATTGTAGTTTTCCAACTTGAATATTTCTGCCATGCGTTCCAAACCGACGTTCTGGAAAGCTCTGAGATCGGCTGATTCGTGATGCTGAAGGAGCGTTAGCCGTTCTTTGCACCGGGTCATCGCGACGTGGTATGGTGGTGCGAGATCGAAATCATCGTATCCGTTGTGTAACCACTTGGCAGCAGAGTCGAAAGATAGCGCCAAAACGCACGGAGATTCCAACCCTTTGCATGCATGATACGTGCAGAAACGAATTTTACCTTTCAGATAGGAATCGTCGCCCGGTTCCCGATCGTCTGAATTTGGTTGATATGTGGGGATCTTTTGACGCCCCAAGACATGTTGCAACTTTGCGGCCATGGACCCTTTTTTAAGACTGGGTACGAGAACGAGAATGTCTTCATAGTTGAAACCTTCGTCTAACCATTTTTGAATATGAGTATATGCGCGATTATCCTTCCCTTTTTTACGCAGATCACAGCGCCCTAATACAGGTTTACCTTTACCGTCCACACTGACAGTTTTGTGTGGGATTACATTGAGACCTGCCACGAGATTGTTGGCGATCACGACTTCTTGTGGGCACCTGAACGTTTTCGTAAGCTCATGGATCTTCCATTGTTTAGTATTGTAATTTAGATACGGAGCCAGTGACAAAAAACGCGAATCGGCAAGGTTCCAGCGATTGACCTCTTGAGCGACGTCGCCTACAAGCATGAGCACAGGTTCTGATTTACTTAGTTTTTTAATAGTTTTCAATAGTTTACAGATAAATTTATAGAATAGTGGTTTCAAGTCTTGTGCTTCGTCAACCATGACGTGCGTAACTGCTCGAAGACGCATAGCTCCATCGTCGCTAACCTTAACCTTCAACGCCTTGCTTATCCCATGGTCCGTCGATCCGTTCACATCATCAAAAAAAGATTGTGCCGCACTATGGATAGTGTGTACGTACGATTTGCTATCGACAGACACTCTGCTTCTCATCTCGACTTTCATACTCGAGTTGTAAACCATACATAACGCTTGACCGCCTTTACGCTCCACTTCGTTGTAAGCGTGCATTATTGTGGTGGTTTTACCGGAACCATAGTTTGCACGGATAGACACATTGTTACCTGTAAGAAAGTCATCGACAGCATCGAGCTGTTCGACGGTCATTCGGTCTGTCATCGCGAGTGCACAAGTGTGTAACTGACACCGATGCTTAGGGGGGCGTCAAGCTTACTGGCTTGTTCGTAAGCTCGTAAGCTCGTAATACCTGCAAGAGATATGCCTTAAAGATAGAAAGTACAAATACATGCATCTGTGTAGGAAACGGTACATTACTCACGATGAAGTTTTTGACCCCTTTCCCAGATGACATGAGCAAAATTCCAGTCTTTTCGTTCGATGGGTTGAAGATGAGAAAGGCGCGGATATGTAAGGTGTATGACGGCGACACTATTACAGTGTGTGTGTACATACGAGGTCAGTACCGACGTCTAAACTGTAGGTTAGCGGAGCTGGACGCAGCAGAACTCAAGGGTGTCACTTCCAAGAAAGGTCATGAAGCCCGTAAGACTCTACTGTCATATCTTCGTATTTCTGGAGACAAGACGTGTGAGTACACGCCGGCTTTTTTCAACACACACCCGTTCTACGTGGACATGAAGTGTGGAAAGAACGACAAATACGGACGTGTCCTCGTACACATACGACCTTCTAGAACCTTTTTACGTTTGGCGTACATCAACACGGCTCTATCGATGGAGGATAACTTTCATCCGTACTCTGGTGGCAAGAAAACTACATTCTAGATTTTGGAGACTTCTTACATTTGTAACAACAAACAACAAATACGCATTTCTAACGTATTTTTGGGCTACATTTATAGTCTGTCCAAGACTTTGTTGTACCCATTAAGCGCTGAATCATTTACTTACATTTAGTGCTCGTAGGCATTAGTGACGAACTTATTCGTCTGCGTCTGCAACAAAGGGCAACGACCTATCAATACCCAGACCATTGTGGTAGGTCATCATGACGGCAACCATCTCATATGCGAGAGTAGTACGCAGGTTGGGAAACACTTGGTAACCACCATCTTGAGTCTGATAACATACAGACAATCCGATGTGCGTCCAGTATGCCAAGTAGTTTGCCTGGATCGTGTTCGCAACTGTAGCTAGTGTCGTCCTGTTGGCCTCCACTTCTATGAAGGTTTTCAGACCTCTGAATGCATCTTTGAGAACAGTGTTCGTTGCATACTTGAGCGCGCTCTTTGTTGACTTCTGGTCATTGGTGTGCTTCGTGATATGCTTCACCCGCGTCGCGATGATTTCCTTGAACTTGGATGATCCATCCAGAACAACTGTTCTGTTGACAAGGAGATTTTGATCATCACTTGGTGCGAAACGCAGAATTTGATCTGTGTAAGGATCGTAAGGAATCTCGGCGTGTTCTTGCGGTTGCTGAAGCTCAACAGGTACCTCTTGATCCATGATCTCATCTGGTACATCTGCATGCAGGTGCTGAAGCTCGGCGGGGGCCTCTTGATC
Organism: Ulothrix subflaccida; assembly: GCA_032356005.1. Taxonomy (NCBI): domain Eukaryota; kingdom Viridiplantae; phylum Chlorophyta; class Ulvophyceae; order Ulotrichales; family Ulotrichaceae; genus Ulothrix; species Ulothrix subflaccida. The sequence continues at coordinate 3,645 of JAULKP010009963.1, forward strand.
CATGATCTCTTCTGGTACATCTGCTTGCGGTTGCTCAGCGGGTGCTTGGAGCATTTGGTGTGTAAGCTCATCATCCGTAGGATCGATGTCGAGATCTGGCAAGTTGTCAATAGCAGCAAGAATGCGATCAAAATCGTCGTCTTCTTGAACAGCCTGATACACGGTGTCGTTGTGTATATTGGACAGACCCGTACCATCGTGAGAAGATCTAAGCCGCTTCCCAGGGGAAGTGTTCGGATCTTCGCGAGACTCGAGTTCCTTGACTCTTGCCACCAGCGAACTGTTGGCATTAATTTGGGATTCGAGATCAGCTCTGAGCTGATCGATGGTAATCTTATTCTCGGAAATCTTGTTGATAAGATGCGTTAGCTTCTCTTCAATATCGTGTTCTTTTCCTAGAAAACCATCGCCGAGGCCGAAAGCTTCGAAATCGTAGAAGGGTACTCCGTCGTTGACGTCGTTCATGATTGGTATAGAAAATAAGGGATAGAGGCTAGAAATAGAGGTAAGTTACTATTGATAGCTGTAGTGGGTGACGACGTTTTCAAGTGCTGTCAAAAATTTGCAGTATTTGTGTGTTGAGCGTTCCAGAGAGTCTCAAGAGTCTGAGTAGTCGGATCCACAGAAACAAGAGAACATAAGATTTACTCTTGGAGGCCATCATATATATAGTGTAGGTCAGAAAGGTGGCTTCAGTGGAGAGCGTTCATGCATATCGAGTTAGAAAGAGAAAACATATGCATTCTGAGTCAGATGCATTGTGAGTCTGCACCAAGGCATCATCATTCGGTGGTCCGTGAAACGTTCGTCCTGCACGATACGACAGATCGTACGCTGTTTCCACCACAACCGCGGACATGATGAAGTATGTGAGTTGATTTTGGTGCATATCTAAACGTCCTGCAAGGAAAGGACCTTGTCGATCACGAGAGACGCGTATCCGGGCACCAAGATGGTCGCATACGTACCACCATATGAGTCATCGCTTCCAGTGTTGCATACGACTCAGAATATCCGAGTTTTGTTGCTGTGTATCTACTGAGCCGAGATTGATCGTGCCATTTTCATATAGTTGATCGAAAACACGTGAACTTGCAGACGATTCTCCCATTGTACGATACCAGTTGATCGTGTGAAGTGCTGACTCAAGGTTATGAGGGTTGTAAGTGAAATCAATGATCCATGGTACTCCGGAACGATCGATCATCACGTTTTCGGAGTGTAGATCAGAATGTGTCACATTACAGGCTTTCATCCTAGCAATTTTTTTCTGAACGTCTTTAAACATTTTATCCAATTCTTTGTCTTTTCTCACCTTCTTGTGCAGCCAATGATCCAGCGTAGCCCCGTCTATCTTGTCCATCTCCATGACGAGGTAAACGGAACTACTGCATTCGCATAAATGCCATTTATGTACCTTTGGACCAATTTTCTTTTTACCCATCAACACTGCTATTTCTACCCCTTTCACTATGTTACTCTGCAATACATTTTCGACTTTGATACATCGACCCTTGCCTATATCGAAAACCGTACCAAACGCACCACTACCCAGGACCTTGGCTTTTAATAGCTTTTTAGCTTCCAAGCAATCGTCGCAGCCAGTTTTCACGGTATGTTTCTCATTCAGCTCGTAACGGATAATCTCGGTTTCGATGACGGGTAGAATATTATATTTTAAAGCTTTCAAGTGAACTGATTTCGGAGGTTTCTTAGTTTTATCTACCTTCACGGGGGATTTTATTGCTTCAACGATAGCTTTTCTAAGGGCAGGGATATCCAGATCCATGCAAGTTTACAAAGCGTTGGATTTATTTAAAATATGTGACTTATGTATACAAGCATGGCAACGAAGACGGCAGCAAAGACGACAACAAAGACGACGATGCGTCCTGCGGACGAGAAGCGTAAGGTTTGGGAGGGCAAGCTCGAGAAGACCCGTTCCGGGCTCAAGAAGAGTGATCTTATGATCAGCCCATCCTCCAAGCAGGTCATCTCTAAGGCCAAGTACAAGATCGGTGTTGCTCAGATGGCGAAGCTGCGTAAGGAGAACAAGGCAGCCGCTCCTTTCACGAAGGGATCTACGCCCAAGAAGTCTAAGAAGTAGATTAAATAGGTTCGTGAACGACAGACCCGCTGTTTTCGGATCCATATAATTTCAAAGCTTCATAAAAGTTTGGAGGTTGATTATAATCACCATTGTCCGTATGTGTCTTAACGCGCAGATTATCAACAAACGTAGAAATCACTTCTCGATGTGCCTGTAGACATTCAGATGTTACTTGTAAGGTGGCAATTGTACCTGCATCAGAAGCATACGTAGCTCGTAGGTTTTGAAGCCCGTACTCTGCGCATTCCATTTCTTTTGCGATCCTACCAAGGTTCCATACATCTTTCCATGAAGGGACTTCGGGAGCACGCATTATATCTTCTGAAGCACGAATGATGCTTTTGATTGTATTTTTGACGTGATACATCGTGCTTTCTCGAGAGTCTCCATACCAGAAACGTATGAAGAATTGGCCGTGGACAGTATTGTCTACGGTCAACAACCCCTTCCTCACTGAGAGTCTTCCACTATTGGGTACAGAGGCCAAGACTTTCAAGTTGGCAATGAGGATATCTACGGAATCGTCCATTTTGTTTCTACTTACCTTGTGTGACCAGTAATTTAAGCGACGTCGATGAAAGAGTGCGACCAAAAGATCCGATTCTTATCGATTGAGGATATGTATCTATAGTGAAATGGTGACTCGACTGAACGCATCCAGTCCACGTGCGACTCAGCCCAAGAATACAGATGTAAAGCTGAAAGATCATCAGCTGGCTCTACTCTATCATGCTATGAAACTGGAGAACGACATTCTGTTAAGTCACGCCGTTACACAGAGGAATAACGACCGAGGGCAGAAGGAAGCAGATAGTATGGGTAAGCGCTTCATCCCCGAAGTCAACGACGTTCCAGCGATTGGTGCCCTAACCGACAAAGCCGGTGCAGGGAAGACTTTTGTGGCGATATCTCTGGTGTGCAAGGACATTGAGCAAAAGAAGCCTGGATGTACAGTTGTAGTGGTGCCACAGACGATTCTGGCGCAATGGAAAGCCGCCGTGAAGGAGTTTGCACCCAACATGAAGTGTGGCATCGTACAGGACTACATGTCAGCCTCTGCGCTCATGTACGGTGATACGAGTATCCTCAAGGATAATCAGCTAGTGATAGTGGACAGTCTGTACTGCGACACGCTTGCCAGTGTTGTTCAGACCTCTGGTACTACGCTACATAGGGTAATCTACGACGAGGTGGATACGATCGAAGTGGTTTTGCGTAGAGTTCTACCAGCAAATATGATTTGGATGATTTCAGCGAGTCTGTATACTCTTCTGAAAGATTCGCCCCCGGATAAGGACGGTGTATCTACGCCGACATTGTACGCCAATGCTTATCAGATTCCACGAAAAGTGCTTGAGAAAGTGGAATGTATTTGCGAACAATCCTTCATCGAGAGTTGTTTCCCACTTCCCGACCCTATCGGAGAGATCGTAGAAGTAAATGACATGTATCTCGATAAGGTTATGGCTGATACGATGGACAAAAAGACTCTGTACGACGCCAACAATTACGATTATATCAATATGTTGAAGGGTTTTGAGACGCTTGCAGTCCACAGTTCTAAACAAGCACTATGTGCGCTTGTTCGCGGACTGACGCAAAAGATACATGCATATGACGAAATGATCGATCTCTACAACAAGCGCGGTCCGGAAGACAAGGTCGCTGAGCACTCCAAGAAACGGGTTCAGACTTCGAAAGACGAGGCTCAGCGTCGGCTCACGATTTTACACGACGCGATTCAAGCAGCGAAGATTTGTCCTGTATGCATCGACGGTGGAATCCCGCAGACGGACGATAAATGTCCGAAGTGTGGAAAGAGTTCTGACAAGTCGCTTCATGACGATGACGAGTGTTTAGGAAAAGTTTCAAGTGCAGTAGCCAAGGTAGCGGAACTACTTCTGTGGAACGAAGACTCCAAGATCCTCATCTTTTCAGACGGTGAGTACATGCTGGGCCTTTTGGAAGTCGAATTGATTCGTCGTGATATGTCATGTAAAACTATGTCTGCCGGAAATGCTGACGAGATTGCACAAGATATAGCCGATTTCAAGAGCAACAAGTACTCGTGTATGCTGTTGGACTCGTCGAGTTTCACATCCGGGCTGAACCTTGAAATGACGACCGATATCATTTGTATGCACAAACTGGAATTGGGAACTCGTGCGCAGCTGATAGGTCGTGCTCAACGACCCGGGCGCATCGGAACATTGACGGTCCATGACATACTTCACGAGAATGAGCGTCGATAAACAAAGCGGCGAGGCTTAAAGACGAACGATACTGTATATAGTATCTCAGTCACAGACACATCATCTCAACATGGCTCCTTCAACCTTCACCATCCGACCTCTCAAGAACTCCGCTGGTGAATACACCGGTGGTATGAACTATGATCCCAACCTTCTAAGCTTCGGGGACACCAAATCCGGTAAGAACAACATGAAGTTCACCAACATCACGTACGATGGAAAGCGTATCAACGTCGAGACGCCGGAGATGAACATTCCTGCTGGGGTGGTACAGTATCCCAAGCCAGAAGATGTGGCTCCCGGTAAGCCTGTATCCTACTCGCTATTGATGTCTTTCGATGGTCTGTCAGAGAGACCTGAGCTCCAGGCTTACAAGGAGTTTTTGGAGACGCTTCAATCTCAGGTTCTGGAAATGGCGCATGCGCGCTCTACTGATATGTTCGACAAACTCAAATCCAAGGAGGTGCTCAGCGACAGTCAGACCATGATGATCAGGGAGAGCGACAAGTACGCACCTTCTACCGGAATCGGGCTTCCTTACATCACCGAGGGAGACGTTATGAAGCCGATGTACTCCACATACGACTACGATGCCATCATGAACGACGGTGTTCAGCCCAATGGACAGCCCAAGCCGGAGACTATTATCGAGAGTATTCAGGAAGTTGAGACACGTCGTGGAAGTGTCAAGGTGATCTGGCCTCTGTCGTCGGTGTGGAGCAACAAGACAGGGTTTGGGATTTCGATGAAAGCTAAAGAGGTCATGGTCCGACCACAGAGTACGTCTGAGGGGTTTGCCTTCGACGTGGATGCGAAGAAAACGGACGATGCTCTTCTTGAGCCTTCGGACGATGAAGCCGAGGTGACCGACGTCTAAAGCTGTGCATGCGAATGTATGTAAACGATAATGTACGCACGTGATAAAGCATGGAAATCTGTACAAAATATATTTAGGGATGACACCCCGGCATCGCGTTGGTCTGCGACACAACTACCGTCTACCGAATGTAAATCAAAAACGAAAATATCAGTGGTCCGTGAAGACAGTATCGTCGCAAGCTACGCTTACGAGAGACCATTGGTGTTAGTTTTCGCAGATGATCAACAACCGGGTGGATGCGTCAAAGCCGGAGGTGGGATGCAAGAAGAGTCTATTTTCAGACGAACGTCTATTCATCGTTGCCTTCTTGAGGATCTGTATCCAATAGAAGACGATGAGTGTTTGTATTGCCCAGATATACCGGTAGTATTTGATGCCGAACAAAATGGATACGCAACGTTGTTTGATACACATGCATCATTCGTCGCATGTGCGGCGGTCAAGTCACCACATTTACTGAGCGGTCACAGCCGTATGAGACAAGAAGATGTAGATAGAGTTGTCATGAAAACGCGTATGTTACTCGCTCTTGCACGTATTCAAGATCATGACTGTTTGGTTCTAGGGGCTTGGGGATGTGGCGCGTATTCTTGTCCCCCTAAACACGTGGTCGAAATAATGGTCGAAACCATACTGAAATATTCTAGGATCGACCGTGTCGTTTTCGCGTGTCCTGGTGCATTCTATGATATATTTGCGGATGAAGTGCATAGAAACCCCAAGGAATAACAACAATGTCAGAATGTAAATGATGATTGCATTGTTAGAGCTTCTAGGTTTGAAAAAGAAACGCAATAAGACAATGGTCGCAGACAGATCTCTACATTATGACCCCGCTGTCGAAACAGACAATGTAATACATAGAAGTGTGGCATTTCCATCGCGGTCGTCAATGTCGGAGTGTATGAATGCTTTGAAAATACAACAGTCCAGAAGACAATCGATGTATGTTATGAATACAGATTGGTCATACCCTGAAGAAACGATACCGAGTAGAAGTAGTAACGATCCGGGTACTTTCGGAAAAGAGATACATCAAAGTACACCCAGATCGACATCTTGGACAAACGGAATAACGCTGTCAAGACAAAGAGAAGATGAGCTAACGCAAGCATTTACGCGTACGTTGAATGAAATTCATCTGAATTTAGTGGAATCGTATTTAAGCGGCGAGATGCATGAATACGAATACACACCGATTACACACAATCAAGAGCTCGTAGGCTAGTAAGCTAGTAAGCTCGTAAGGAAATAATATCAATGATATAATTCACCGAGTCGTATACCTAAAGAGTACTTAAAGAGTGAATGACAATATGTGAAAGTATCATCGCCACAATGTCCGAGGTATCTCTAACATCTCTCTTACCGTTGGTCATGCTGGGAAATGTGGATACAAAAGTGTTAATGTTATTATCTACGTTTGCCATTTCTTGCTTTGTGCAATGGTATCCTGTAGAAACAATGATGGCAGATCTTCGACTATTTTTCAACAAGCACACACGCAACACGATCTCGTTCGAGATAGTAGGTACGACGGTGGGGAGATACGACTCGTCGATGTCCAAATCTTTCCAAGCAGTGATGTGGAGAATACACGAACGACTTGATGCCGCCGAGCCAGATGACCCTATATGGAAGAAGATACACAACATATCGGAGATCAACACGTGTTTGTCCAAAGGCACATGTAGGATTTTCACACATGGAAGTATGGTGGATGAAGATGTGACGATCAAGATCAGCAAGAAAGTATCGGATGTTCGATCTGGACGTGGACGCGACTCATCTGATTCTACCGAAGTCAGTAAGGAGACTTGGACTCTAACACTTCAGACCTCTACGGATTTTGGATTCGCGAAGATTGCCCAGTACATCGAAGACAGTATCAAGACCTACGATCTTCGATTGAAGGTGAAAAAGAAGCAGACCTTGTTCGACTTCTCAAGCGTATCTACCTATGACGACACGGATACTTTCGTCTTCGAGGAACATGTGTTCAACACGACCAAGAACTTCGACAACCTTTTCTTTCCGAAGAAAGCCGAACTGATGAGGAAACTGGATATGTTCGAGAACAACGAGGCCATGTACACACGCCTGGGAAAGCCATACAAGTTCTACATGATGTTTCACGGCGAACACGGGTGTGCAAAAACGAGCGTGATCAAAGCTATAGCGAACATGACAGGAAAGCACGTCGTTGTTCTACGCATGGACAGATTCAAGAACGTCGTTGAGATGTGTCAGACGATCACGAAGTTCTCGACGCAAGAATCAATCGACTACAAGGATTGTATGTTTGTCGTAGAGGAGTTCGACTGCTTCAATCACGAATACATCAAGCGATCTGAGACTCCGTGTGAGCGAAACGTTGAGACTACATCGACCGATTCTTCAGTCGTCGTTATGGAAACGAAGGCTATCGCGGACGTGAAGAAACAACAAGAGGCCAAGAAGTCTGCTCTAGGGACTTTGTTGAACACTTTCGATGGAGTGAGAGAGCTTCACGGATGCATGGTCATCTTTACCACCAACAAACCTGAAGACTTCGACCCTGCCCTCGTGAGACCTGGACGGATAGAGCTTATGCATTTCGGGAGACTGAACGCAGGAGATATATCCGACTATTGGAAGCTGACGTATGGGGTCCCTATGCCTTCTCGCGTAAGCGAAATACTTGGACAGAATACGGCTATAATCTCTCTAGCGGATCTGTCTATAGTTCTTGAATGCGACCCTGAGGTTGCGGGCGATATGTTGATTGATCTTGTGTCTGATAAAAAATAGCGTACTTGTAAAGTCCGAACATGGATAAAGCTGTAATCGGTATGGTACTTGCTCTCATGGTCTGTGGTTTACTGCTTATTGTAGTGAAAGTAATGAAAGACAGAGAAAATACTGAAGTAGTCACGGAAACAGAAGAAGCATCGGAAGATGACTCTAACCCCATCGTGGAAGATGATGATTCCGAAGACGATTCTGGAGATGAAGACGACAAACTCGTAGAGGAATTCAGTGCACGAGAGGCTTCCACTTATCCGACCAGACCGCCACAGGTCGATCTAAGGACAAACCTGAAGCTGAATGGAAATGTAACAGAAGAAATTGTGAAGATGCACCAGTCTGTATCAGGATTCAAACCCACCATTTGGTTGTCGGCAGACAAGTGGAAACTGAATACATGGTATGACATGAGCGGGAATGCAAATAACATGACGGAACATAATGCGATCACAAAGCGCAAGAATGCTTCAGGTTCGTGGGGGTGTGATGCAGAGTTCAACTGTATTGGATCTGATAAAAACGGTGGTCTAAAGATCGTAAACGGATGGCCATCGGGTCGTGATTACACTCTCATTCACATGACCAGGTACACTGACAAAAGTAAAGGTCGTATCTGGAACAATGTTACTGCTAGAGGTGTAAATTGGCTGTCCGGACACCATAACGGATGCGTTGGACGAAGCTACCACAATAGCTGGATCGATAGTTCGTGTACCAGAAAAGATACACAGAACTGGGTTCTAGTCAGCGATCAGTACAACTACATACGAAGTCAACAGGCGGGAGGCGTGACAAAAAGTCGGAAAATCAACAACAGTAGGTACCGTCATCCCGCAAACGGTATCGGTATCAACTCATGGTCGCACCCGTGGGGTAGAGGGCGGGAATATTCTGGTTTCGAAGTCGCTGAAGTAATTGTATTCGATACCATTCTGACTCAAGCACAATTACGTGTAGTGGAACAGTACATGCAGAAGAAATACGGGATCGTTTGAGAACTTGTTACAATGTCACACAGAAACAAGATAACATACAGCGTCGAAAATATTTCCAATGTCTTTGACGACTAGACGCTTGCCTCTCCATGTGGGTAGGACGCATGGCAACATGTCGATAGGATAACGAGTATTGCACACAAAAGGTACACGCGCTTGGAATGCGTGATTGTCTAATCCGATGGAGAACTTGGCGTTCGGGAACGTCCGCTTGAATCTCAATAGCTCCACACGAAGGGATTCGATTGCCGGTACACCTGTTCCGGGTCTCGTGAGTGCTTGCGCGATGTATCTGAGTTGCATATCCATCCCGATTTCTCTAGCCATCAGTGACTTTGCCAAACTTATCCTCATAGGATCATTGGCGGGTAAATTGTCGCAGATAGCTACGTCTGCGAGAAGAGATAGGTTGCAGATAGTCGTCATGGTATCAAAGTAGCTTACATTTCTTAGCTTACATGTTGTTAAGTATGTATACCATCTCTGTTTAAGCTCATCTCAATCACTAGCTTACTAGCTTACTAGCTTACTAGCTTACTAGCTTGCCGAAATATCAGATGATTTCTTCATTTGCTGTAACATTTTTTATACCATCATGTATGCATACAATGACTGCAATATGTCATGTAAGCGATATTCTAAGTTTGGTCCCACCAGAGGACATACCTGCGACAGTAAGTAACCCAAGGACTCTCGCGAAAGAATATATTCAACATGGATGGGAAGCAATCACCGGTTTGTACAAGGGAACCGCGAAACAAAAATTCGGAGTCCCGTATGTAGACACTGATTCTCTCACGTATCTTGGAGCGGTACGGAAAGCGCTAGTAACGCACGCTTTCCATTGTGCGAAATCCACCCAACGTGGTCTTTACATGCAGAGTTTTGGGAGTGAAAACTTGACATCCGACTTTGACGTAACATTGGTAGGGAGAGGCGCGCCCCAAACTATGTGGTCTATGTTCATAAGCTTTCTAGACGAATATAAACAAACGATGCCTTATGCTTTCGACACCAATATATACACTACTGGGACTCTCACTGCAGAAAATCTCAAAAAAGACGTCGCAGATATCGCGTACGTACCATTCGTAGGACGTGATAATGTGTCAATGTTTACGCTACGTCCTACAACAACAGCTGGTGAGACAACGTCGCGTGCCTGGGCAGTTGCGAAGATTATATCGGCTCATACGGGCGAGAGTTCCGATATGTTGACAACGTTCAGTACTGAAGATGTTGATCTGGCAAAATCTTACTTATCTTCCGCACAGATGTTGCGCGACACAGTTTCGCTTATCACTGAACAACATTTCTCGGATTTTCATTCCGAGACACAGGCCGTAGTCACAGAATACGCTCTTCAGTTTCACTTTGCGTCTTTGCTTGATGACCAGTTGTACGTAGATGCGGAGGCGCGATCTCCCCAATCATATTTGGAAGAAGTATCCGACACAGTTGTGTCCACGTTACAAAATATGTATCATGAACCTGAAGCAGAACTGATTCATAATTTGTGCATGTCTATGTATTTTTCCGTCGAGGCTGCATGGACTTGTTCTACCATCAACGTCGTGGTGTTGGAAATGCAGGGTGGTGTTCTGCCGCGTGGTAGCGGGAGCCTGAACGATTATATATGTGCAATGATAGAGACTTTCGCAGATTTCTCTTCGCATGCAGAGAAAGGCAGTGATCGTGAATGTGACAAGATGACAGTACTCAAGTGTTCAAAGTACATTCAACGGATGCTTTATGCAGCCGCTGAAGCCACGTATATTTGCGGTAATGAACAGAATGCTACAAATCTCCGCGAAGAAGCCGAATACATAAAAACTCACGTAGTCAAGAAAAGAGGTACAACTGATATTAATCAGGTAGATTTAGGATTGGTGTACTTAGAACCAAATTCAACACCCAATATGTACAGGGAAACTATCACCAACCTGTTCAGCACATTGTACGTGTCTATCACACAAAACAGGGATGTAAAGATGACAGGAGGTCTACGACCGTCTATCATGTCTCATGCTGCATTGATACTGACGACAATGCTTGTTTCTCTCCTCCATTGAAGTCGTTAGCCAGATTCATAGAGACACCCCTGAACGCCGGCTGCAAATCGTGTGTTAGATGATCGACGTAATTGAATGGACAGGTCATAGAATACGATAGAACCAGGTACTCTTGTGGTCGTAACCGGAATCTGTAACATGTTACCGTACGCTGTGAAGTTTGCTGTACCGATGACGGTATTATTAGATAGACGGATTACTCTGGCTTCGTACACAGGAGAATTATCATTACCAGATGTGGTAATGAAGATAGTTTGTAGAGCGTTGTCAGCTTCCCTGACGCCCAAGCTTGTTACTTGTTTCCAAGCTGTATTGATGTTAACAGATCTATAGTAAGTAGATGTGAACTTATTGATATTGATTTCAGCTGGTGCGGTAGTCATGAAAGTACCATCTGGGAAATTGACTCTATTCAGGGTCACAGCAGTTGCACCGATCGTTCCAGTATTGATATTTACCGAACTATTCAGTTGAGTCTGTTTACCATCGATCGCTGTCTTAACGTTGGGATAACCAGCGATGTTCAGTACACCAGACGCTGTTATGTTAGATGAAGCAATGTTCCCGGTAACCACATTGACGGTACTGTTGAGTTGTCTCTGCTTACCGTCGATAGCAGTTTTGACGTTAGGATATCCAGCGATGTTCAGTATACCAGACGCAGACACGTCTGTTGCAGTAATAGCACCAGTAGTAACGTTCACTGTGTCATTCAGTTGAGCTTGCTTACCATCGATCGCAGTTTTGACGTTTGGGTACCCGGCGATGTTCAAAACACCCGATGCGGTCACGTTCGTCGCCGCTATATTTCCAGTTGTAATATTAACGGTGCTTGTGAGTTGTTTTTGCTTACCATCGATTGCAACTTTGACATCAGGATACCCTGAAATATCCAATACGCCTGAGATCGACGTATCCGTAGCACTGATAGATCCCACTGTAATATCTGACGTTCCGTCAAGCTGAGCTTGCTTACCATCAATGGCTGTCTTAACGTTACTATAACCAGCGATATTCAACACACCCGAAGCAGTAACGTTCGAAGCAGCTATAGATCCGGTTGTGATGTTCACCGTACCGTTGAGCTGCTCTTGTTTTCCATCAATAGCTGCTTTGACATCAGGATAACCATCGATGCTCAATGCACCAGATGCCACTACGTTAGTTGCATCGATGGACCCGGTCGTAACGTTCACAGTACTGTTGAGCTGCGCTTGCTTTCCATCTATAGCAGTTTTGACGTTAGGATACCCGGCGATGTTCAGTACACCTGACGCAGTTACGTTGGTTGACGCAATGTTTCCAGTGACCACGTTAACTGTACTGGTGAGTTGTCTCTGCTTACCATCGATTGCTGTTTTCACGTCGGGATAACCTGCGATGCTCAAAGTGCCAGACGCGGAAATATCTGTAGCATCTAAAGTTCCGGTAGTTACATCAACGGTGTCATTCAATTGTGACTGCTTACCATCGATCGCTGTCTTGACATTGGGGTATCCCGCAATATTTAAAACACCAGATGCTGTCACGTTCGTCGCAGCGATATTCCCTGTAACTACGTTGACCGTACTTGTCAGTTGTCTTTGCTTACCGTCGATAGCTGCCTTGACATCAGGGTAACCAGCGATACTCAATGCACCGGATGTCGTTATATCCGAAGCGACGATGGTTCCGGTAGTGATATTGACAGTATCGTCAAGTTGAGTCTGTTTACCATCGATCGCTGTCCTGACGTTGGGATACCCTGTAATCTCGAGTACATTGTTCACGGTTACTCTTCCTGATGAAGTCAAGCGGGCAGCTGTTATTGTACCTGTGGTTATGTTGCTAGAAGCGTTAAGTTGAGCTTGTTTCCCTGCTATGGCCACTTTCACATTACCGTACCCTTCTATAGCCAGTGTTCCAGCTACGGACGCGTTTCCGCTGGTAATCACGCTACCTGACGCTGTGATGGATCCGGTGACGATATTAGAACTGCTTGTTAGCGTCGGCTGCTTGCTGTCGATGGCAGTTTTGACATCGCTGTAACCTGCGATATTTAGGACGCCCGATGCAGTGATATTGGATGCCGTAATGGCACCTGTCGTGATGTTACTTGTAGATGTCAGTAAAGGTTGCTTACCATCGATCGCTGTCTTCACATTACTATGTCCGGCTATTGCAAGAACGTTGTTTACCGTGACCGGGCCATTGGACGTTATAGCGCCCGAAGTCTGAACGCTTGAGGCTTTCATTGATCCAACTACGTCTAGAGAAGCATCGGGGACTAACGTACCTACTCCTACATTGCCGTTGACTTGCGTTAAAACGCTGTTACCATGTAACACGTCTGCTACTGTCTTGACACCGGTTAGCGTTCCATTCACAATGATTGGTGGGGTACTGCATGACACATGTACATGAACGTGTATGTCAGTCTTGGCAAGACCGCTAACTCGCAACAGTCTCAGAGTCAAGTTCTGCGCTGTCTGTGAAAAGTCTAAGCCGATATCTTCACCGTTCCATTTTCCACTGGACGATAACGGGGCGACGACACGTTCGATAGTTGTCGGTGTTCGATTACTTGTGAAGATGTACTTCCTACTTTGTGAAACGCTACCAGTGTTTTGTATTATATCAACATTAAATACTGTAGCGTTGTCACCAGAACCTTGTACAGTACAAATATCGGTGTATGATCGAGGTGTATCCGCGAGAGAAAGAGTATAACTACGTGAAAGCGTGTTCCCGAGAACGATTGTGTTGGCGTTCAGATTGCTGCACCACGCATCGCTCCAAGGCTGGACGACAGATCCCAATGTACCTGTACCCACAGCATTACCGTCGACTTGCATCGATCCTCCCACATGCAAACGGGATAGAGGATCAGTTACGCCGACACCAACGTTACCGGTATGTTTGACCGTCATAGTGGGAATACTGGGTTTGATATGTGAGTCGTACGCGTTTATGAACATAGTTCCTGAACCGGTTTCAGGATCATCAAGAGCGTCTATGACTTCTATATCTGCTAAAGTAGGGTTAGTTTGGTTGCTCTGTTTGAAATCCTCGAACCTGATCATAGAAGACGACGCTGTGTTGCTGTTCGTAATCGTGTACAGCTTACCTCGCAACATGTTACAAAGCTAAAGCTAGATTTAAAATGAGCATAGATTCATCGGAGGTGGCTCAAGCAAAGTTTTAAAGAAGTCATTTACGAGAACTTGATGTTCGACGGACATGGGGCGAAAATCCAGTGTGTAGATGATAGTGGCATCATCCAGGTCCTCGATCATCCGTATGTCAGAATGTGCAATAAATATAGTTTGAACTTTATCTCTGAATAGGTACGCGACAAATGTATCAGCACCTGTGTGCGTGATCATTTCTTTACGATTTGATTCGGATTAAATTTTGTATGTCGTCAACGCGCGTCGGTATAAGCACGATATATATAACATTAAATTAACAAGGATGGCAATTGTATTGGCGATTTGTGGGAAAGCAGGATCAGGTAAAGATGCGTTCGCCAGAACATTTATCGAAAAAGGATTTGAGCCTGTGAAGTTTGCATCCGCGCTCAAGAACGTCATACGTTCACTGTTCCCATCAATGAACACACCGTCTCATACAGATGGTGTTCTGAAAGATGTAGTTGATACCACAGTGGGAGCATCTCCGCGGCAGTTGATGCAATATATAGGTACAGAGCTTCTACAGCTTAGCCTTCAGGAACGGTTCCCGTCTATAGGTAGAACCATATTTTGTGCACCAGTGATGGAAAAGATAAAAGACATGGATCGCGTCATCATAACAGATCTGCGATTCTTACACGAATACAAGGCACTAGCTGCAGCAGTTACGGAACGTGATGCTAGTCTGTACGTTGTGAGAATCGAACGGACGATTGTCTCTAGTACAGAAGATGTACATTCTTCTGAAAATGATTATATGTCGATTCCAACAGACTTTATCGTATACAATAATTCAACACGTGAAGCACTCGATGATCGCGCCAAACACGTACATACATGTGTGATGCCGCTGATGTAACGAACTCTGTGTATGTACATCAACCGAAATTTTAGTTCATGACATGTAAATCATGAGCGATGATCTGAAAGCTGAGGTCGCTGATAATGAAGACAGACCGAGCGATAAAGAGAAAGATGACGATACCGACAAAGATGACAAATCCGAAGATTCAGCTGACGAGACCGACGAGATCGACAAAGGTGACGAATCCGAAGAATCAGATGACGAGACCGACAAAGGTGACGAATCCGAAGAATCAGATAACGAAACCGACAAAGGTGACGAATCCGAAGAATCAGATAACGAAACCGACAAAGGCGACGAATCCGAAGAATCAGATAACGAAACCGGCAAAGGTGACGAATCCGAAGAATCAGATGACGATATTGAATCTGAAGAAGCTATGATTTTTGAGGAAGTTGTGGTGAAGGTACAAGCGGTGGGAGATGGCACTTTAGTATCACAGACGATAGAGGTCAGCGACGACGAGGTGGTAGTTAAAGCGATACCTATCAAGGGGGATGGAATTATAGACGCTTTCAACACACTGATAGTAAATTCTTTCGATGATGGGCTACCTGTTTTGAAATTGAATGAGATTCAGGGTGCTAACGCAAACAGGAGCAGAGATAGGCTGACGACGGTAGAGAATGGAGGTGACTATCATTGTCTAATGTTTAGCGAAGAAGTGAGCGAGGTGGATGTCGAACCTTTACAACATCTAGTGGATTTCATAAAGGAATACGCGCCCATGTATGGCATGATGCACAATGACCTACATTTAGGAAACGTTGTGTACAATAAAGAAAACGACACTTTGATTATGGTTGGTTTATCAAAAATGACATTTTTCAAAAATATAGAAACAATGGCTGACATAAATCATCAAGTAGAAGATACACTGTTGCAAAACGAAAACTATATAGATAATAGATCGTTTGATATGAACGCTGTGAGAGGATTCCAACTCATCGATATGGATGAAGATAGTGATAAACCTGTTGTTTTCAATAGATATCTACCAGATTTGATGACACTGGGTATGTATATGTATACAAAAACGATACGCCATCATCCCGAAATGGAAATTCCAATATTCAGAAGATCAAAATCAGGTCATTTGATAGGTAAATCTGACATAGATTTATCAAGCATAAATATTGATGAGTTTTGGGCGCCAATTTTGGAGGGTATAGTGGCTTACGCTTCTTACACTCAGGACATGAATGACTCTCGCAGAAAGTACTTCAACATCTACACACCACTCGGTACAATGGAAGCAAAGATCCATATGGAGCAGTTTTTAAACGATTACGATAATTTTGTGAACACTAACAATTTCATTGAAAACACAGGTGTGCATTACGGTGACCTATACGGGATGTTATTTCCTACTTCCCTAGAGGAGGCGCTCAGCAAGAAGTGGAGGACGATTAGAACAAAAGAGCATGGTGTCGATACTTTGATGTGTGGTGGACGAACCTATCAGAACGTGTCTCATGGTATGTTACTTGTGACTAGTTTTGTGTGCGCCATCATCGGGTCGATGTCTTGGTGATCACGGTCCTGGAGCTGTTGATGTTCCCACGTCTTTGCCTCAAGCTCAAAATTTGACGATATAGTCCGGATGTAAAACCCATTTGTGTTTGTTTTGTCGCACGCAGCATTCTTTCAACATGAACGATACAAACTTCGAGTCCAACTGTAGAGCATCTTGTAAAGCTTTTTTGGTCCACACAGGCTGATCTTCGAACAAGTAGAATAGTCGTGCTTGTGCTTCAAGCTTGGTTTCCTCGCTAATGTCGTTCATACTGAGTTTCGTCCTCCTTTGTAGATTAGCATCTGTTGCATTTTCAATTACGTGGTGAACCAGATCACGGAGGAGAACCATTCTAAGAATACTTGTATGGATACGCTATATGATCAGATTCCATAAGACAGACCATGTACTGGTGTGGTCTATATATATCTCACGACCTCGATGAATGCCTCTCTGTGAGCTTACTAGCTTACCAGCTGACTCAGAGCCCGGTCATACTTATTTTTGACGTGTCATAATCTTTCTGAGATTAAGTAACTGATGTCGGATAGTGTCAAGGCGTTATTCTTTGGTACGACAAACATAAACGGATTGGAATATTGGTGTTCGGATCAAAAGAAGATGGAGAGGATCATGAACTACGTGTATATAAAGCATACAATCACCAGCGAGACAACACTTCAAACCATCGATTATGTAAGAGCAATGAATACGGAGTTCATTGCTTTGGTAACATCAGAAGATTAGTGCTTTCGAGTGGTGTAAGAAAGCGCCGACACGCTTCCTCCGCTAGTCATAGTGAAGCTCACTTTGGACGATTCTTTCACAGCGTTTTCTGTTGTTTCTTTGAGTTTGATTTTGGTCGTTGGTGTGTTCGTTTGCTGCTTGAAACAACAAAACATATCCCTTTACAGAACGCAAAAATCAAATTTAATCGTCTATAAAAACACAAGAGGGGTAGCTTTGGGTTGGAAACTTGTACTTAATTGAGGAACCTGAGACATACGACGTTCTTTCAAGAGAATTCGCATACATGTAGTCAGATGGTACGCGTTCTCAAGGATCAAAGGTTCATGTTCGACAGTGTCTAGGAAAGCGGACGTCATGGCACCCGTCTGTTCGTGTCTTGCTTTATCGTAGGTATCTGCACTGGTTTGACAGTCTTCGCATCCAGAAATCATGACTATCTTGGGGTGACACGAAGCGGTAGTCTGAACATCCTGCTTAGTAGAACTGATGTACGTGTACGGTAGATCCAGTATAGAACCAGAATGACAACAGTCCATCAACACGGTGATCTTGGTGCTCTTATAGAACTTGCTTAGCAAAGTCTTCAAGATGTCGTCGGACACAATTCCAGCCGTTGAATAGTCTGACGGGCATATACATTCGTCTGAACCGTCAGTTTCATCGCCGTTCTGGTCGGGTACAGACGTGCCATGACCAGAGTAGGATATGAAAACGTGGCGTAGACGTTTTCTCTTTGATTCTTTTGCAAGCTCTTGAATATGGCTAACGATTTCTGAACATTTGGCTTCGCGTACAATGACAGAATGTTCTGGACGTACAAATTCCCGCTTGATCAGATATTCTGACAGGTTTTCAGCGTCGTTGATACATCCGTGAAGCTCGCAGCTTGTACCGGGGTAATTGATACCGATGTGGAGAGATCTTGTAGTCATCCTTACATTGACCTTTACATTTTCAACCAGCTACTGTCTAGAAGAGTAGCAGCAGAAGGACGTTTGCAAGGATCACGGTGCAACATTGTGCGTATCATTCGTTCGAAATCTCCTGGACAGACACCCAACTGCTTGATTATACTCTCAATGTAAGCATCTACGTCCTTTGTAGATTGTTCCCACATATAGTCCGTGTTGATATGCGGATTGATGGGGCCGGGGACAGACATCCATAGTTCGCATGCGACCGTAGCAGCTCCCCATATATCGATGGACGTTGTATATTCCTCTTCTGTTTGCGTCATTTCCGGAGCCCTGTAGTTGAGAGTCGCCATGCCAGGAGTCATGCACTTGGAGACCTTCCTCGCGAGTCCGAAATCCGAAATCTTGATGTGGTACCTTCCATTCGTATCGAGTTTGTACAGGATATTGTCTGGTTTGATGTCCCTGTGAATGTAGCCTCGTCGATGTATGTGAACCAAGCCGAGGAGTATTTGACGGAAGATGTCCTTCTGATGCCCGACGGATAAGCCCTTCAGTTTCGAAAGTGAGCCGTGCATACGATCCATGAGAATCGCTGTGTGACCATCCTCGTAGCAGATACAATCATGTGCTCGCATCACATTGGGGTGGAGTCGTATTCTCTTCAAGGCCATCGCTTCACGAACTTGAGTCTGAGAAAAAGATGCTCTCTTTCGTGGCTTGAATATCTTCAGAGCCAGTGGGACGTCGTTTGGAAACGTGGTGCATGCGTACACGGAAGCATATCCACCTTCTCCCAATTTTTGAGAAGTACTGACATACTGTTTGCTTGTACCAGGGACTGTCCTCCAGTCCTTTGGAGTAGACATGATGTAAAATTGATGCTTGTATGGTACACAAATGTTTGTATATATGTCAGTGACACTACTGTTACATCTCTCTCTCTTCGTAAGCTAGTAAGCTAGTAAGCTAGTAAGCTAGTAAGTTTTTCCGCGGAATGCACATTGTGTCCGAAAAAAAGAACAGGTATTGAGAGCAACTCGTTCTGTCAAAGTAAAAAAGCTCTCAGAAAATGTAATGGCAACTCCTTGTCGACCTGGTATTGACGGTAAGAAAACGTGTTTTTCAAAAGAGCTGTATGCGTCTCTGAAGCGACTGGCTACCAAGGAGTGTCAGAGTAACGATATGGATCTGGTGAGGTCTGCGTCTAAGAGGAACAAAACACTGGGAGACAAGGCGAGGCAGTATATCCGTCCAGAGATGCCTGACTCATGGGTAGGTGACCCTAACACGTGGCTATCCAACCATGATATAGATAAGGTTATGCAGCAGTACGAACATACTTATCCTGAGTTTGTGTATCTCACCACACAACCATCCGATTTCATGAGCAAGAAAGCCAACGGGACATGTGTAAGTGATCACTGTGACAAAAAGTGGACGTGTGAAGAGAAGCTGTATGGTTCCGTCGTCAATCTCGATACACATACTCAGGGTGGATCTCACTGGGTGAGTCTCATACTGGACTGTAGGAACCTGAAAAAGCCAGTATCGTATTTTTACGACAGCGTTGGTAGCCCTTACCCAAGAACGTTGGAGTCGTTTTTTGACAGTTGTAAGAGGCAGTTCAAGGGTAAAGCTCTCAAACATTTCTTGGAAAACAGCGCTTTTAACACAAAGCAACATCAGACAGGTGGGACAGAATGTGGTATGCACTCATTACAATTCATGGATGCCATGGTGCAGGGTCAATCTTTCGAGGATTACTGTGCCGAAGATCATCATGACACAGAAGTGTTCGAAAAACGAATGTCATTCTTTTCAACCTAAATATCCATCACGACCTTACGCGAATCTTCGTCCACATCGTCCAGGAGGGAGTCCGGCTCACTCTCATCACTCTCGGAAAAGAGGTCCTCGTTCAACATCTCGTCTATCTCAGTGGTGTCCGGACGCTCCATAGGACGCGAGTTTCCGGGTTTGAACAGATTGCCCATCATGCCAGCCATACCGCCCATGGCAGGGTTGTTCTCGGCACGACTCTTCTTCTCCGCGGACCTTGCCATGGCTGCGGCGACGTCCTTGGCAAGGTCCGGATTCTCTTTCATGACCTCATCAATACCGGCAGATTTGAACATCGTAGATGACAAGTGGAACATGGCACCCGACGTCATGATCATGAAAATTAGCTTCAACTCAGGTGGCAGATTACTGGATCCCGAACCATATTTCTCCGCTAGCTCTTCTAGAACCTCGTCATAGTCCGTAATCTTCTCGTTGACGCTGTCGGACCAGCCATCGAGCTTGATACCGACCGGGTCGAAAGTGCTATTCAAAAACTCTGCACCTGACGCAAAGCTGATGAGAAGGGATTGTTGGAACTTGATAGACTTTTCGACGTTCATGGCTTTGGTCATGCGGTCGAATTCGAGACGAATATCGTCAAGATCATCATCGAAAGTGACGGTCCGCATAGGTACACACCCCCGTTTTTTCAGACGATCGATCTTGTAAAGAAGCTCGCTCTTCTCCGCGGCTGTGTCGTATGCGGACTTCTTCGGGGCTCCGTTGCGACGACGCGAACGAATGGAACTACGAACACTGGAAACCTCGGACGCAGATTCGGACTCTGGGGCTGCTCGGCTACCCCCGTTGTAGCGCTCGAAAGATGGGTCAGTCGCAGCTTCTGATCCCGACTCGGACATATCCTCCTCAAACGGAGGCGCCATCGCAGCTGCCATGGCGGCATCGGTCACATTGCCTTGATTCGCGTTCATGTATGATCGGGCGTCAGGGTTCATACGATTTATATTATATCTTTAAACTGATATTCTTCCTTCTTCGATGGTCGCACCTATCTGTATTTCGTTATCGGGATTTTCGACGTAAACAAAATTTCTGTCCTCGCTCAAATTGCTCTGATCTGGCGTTTCGGCAAGTTCCTCTGATTCTCTATCTTCTTCTAGACCAGCGACTATTATATCTATAAGCTCTACGGGTCTCCCCCTTCTGGAAATATATCTAGGAGGGTATTCCCGTTGATCAAATCGTCGTGGACCGTCCGAGTGTTTCGAAATGGTACATAGAACAATCAAACATGTAACTATCAGAAACAAGTATGTAAGTTGTTTCGTTCTGTTGCTTGTTCTCGCTATCAGTAGCGTGAAAGTGAGCATACACAACAATACTAGAGATGTAATCAGTTTTTCAAACCGCATTATATTGTTCACATAGATACGCGTTTATACCATTATCACTCGAACGATCTAGTTGTACGCTTTACTTCAGGGTGAGTATCTTTCACTTTACGACGAAGTTCATCCACAGAGCGTCTCGTTTCGATTGAGCTTCTACAAGGTGCATGAAAGACCATAGGATTCAATGTATCATACTTATCAGGTATAAAGGTGTACGCTTTCTTGCTGTCCGATGAATCACCGCGCTCTAGTTTCTCGGACTTTTGTCCCGAAGTTTCTGTTCCGTTTTTAGACGTTCGATTACCCATGCTTTCAAAGACAATGTCTTAAAGAAACGCTAATTGTCGACACAGTATCCGCTTTCACAATGTCGTCTCTTACTTTCCAAGTCATCGACTGGTACGAGTACGACGAAGATAATCGTCTGGTAGTATGCGCTTTCGGAAGAGCTCACGATGGCACTGTCGTCATCGCTAATATCCTCGGATTCAGACCGTCTTTCCTCTTGAAGCTGGAGGGAAAGCAGACCATGCAGAAGTACAACAGCATCGTCAAGGATATCAGCCGTACTCACGCCGGAAAGTCTGGAAACGTCGGTACAGTCGTTCAGCGCAAAGACTTCATGTACTACAGCGAGTGTGAGAAACGATTCTTGAAAGTCAGCTTCAACAACATCCGCGACTTCGTATCCACCCGCTCGAGATTCAACAAGAACGCGGACATGAAGAGCTCTCTCTACGATAGCAAAAATCCTCCTTTCCTACAGCTCATCCACACCCGTGACCTGCCGACGTCCGCTTGGATCACTGTGGAAAACTATACGGACATCTCTGACGGATCGTCTGAAACGCGTCGTACCGTCGAAGTCAACTGGGAGGATGTGTCTCGATGCACGGATCCGCCCGCCGCCATGGCACCGTTGAAGGTCGCGTCTTTTGATATCGAGTGTACTTCCAGCCATGGCGACTTCCCACTTCCCATCAAAGACTACGGTAAGACAGCTCGCGAGATCGTCATCTGGGTGGCTGATCAATGCAAAAACCGTGCTCGTGACCAAGTTCTCGACGATCTAGAGGAGAAGTTTATCAGTATCTTCCGCGATGACGTACCGTCCACCGACATCAGCAAGGTTTACGTCAAGAATAAAATCGACGTCACGTCCGAGAAGTATCAGAAGTACATCGACGCTGACATCCGCAACATCCTTTGCACCAAAAAAGCAAACACCGAGAAAATCGAGCTCGTCGCCCAGCTGCTCAATATGGTCAGCAACCGCCACTATCTCCCCCGTCTCAAGGGCGATGAGATGAGCCAGATCGGTCTGACGGTCAACCAGGTGGGTAGCAAGGATGTCACGAAGTACGTTTTCGTTGTGGGTGGATGCGATAAAGTTCCAGACTGCGAAACAAATTCCTACAAAACCGAAGAGGCTATGATCAAGGGTTTTATCAATCGGTTCTTGGAGATCGATCCCGACATCGTCACCGGCTACAACATCATGGGCTTCGATTTCATGTACATCTACAAGCGTGCTACCGAGATATCGAGGGACCTTGTCAGCTCGCTGGAGATGGGGCGGATTGAACCGGATCGCGACGAACGCAACACTGTCTACGTCGAGCACTGCCTCAGCTCTTCCGCCCTCGGAGACAACGTCCTGAAGTACATCCACATGCCCGGACGCATCCTCATCGACCTCATGAAGGTTGTCCAGCGCGACCACAAACTCGACAGCTACACACTGAACGCTGTGGCTGAACACTTCATCGGTGACAAAAAAGACGACGTCTCCGTGGGTGACATATTCCGACTCCAGCTTGGATCAGACACCGACCGTGCGACCGTGGCTAAGTATTGCGTGCAAGATTCTTCTCTGTGCAACTTTTTGTGCGAAAAACTCTCGACTGTGGCTGGAAGTTTCGGAATGGCGGAGGTCTGTTCCGTCCCGTGCAGCTGGATCTTCATGCGCGGTCAGGGCGCGAAAATCCTGTCTCTGGTCTCCGTCCAATGCAAGCGCGACAACTTCGCAATCCCTCTACTCGGTGGAGGCATCAAAACCAGCAAATTCGAAGGAGCTCTCGTTTTGGATCCCCAGACAGGCGTTTACATGGAGGATCCGATCGTCGTTCTCGACTTCTCATCGCTATACCCATCTTCTATCATCGCCACAAACATGTCTCACGACACAATGCTTCCTCCTGGTGAAGAGGGACGATGTATGGTCGAGACTATGGGATTGGAGACCAACGACGTGACCTTCGACGAGGAGAACGAGTACGGCGTCAAAGTTCCAAAGACCGTGCGCTTCGTGAAGACCGAAAAGCTCGGCGTCCTCCCCCGAATCCTACAGTACCTTCTGACGCAGCGTGCTGCCACTCGCAAGCGTATCAAGACTTGTACCGACCCTTTTGAGCGAGGGGTGCTTGACGGTTTACAACTTGCCTATAAATTGACAGCAAACTCTGCCTACGGTCAATTGGGCGCAAAAACTTCGCCAGTATGCGCAGTCGACATTGCAGCATCTACAACTGCAGTTGGACGGGGAATGATCACGCAGCTCAAAAACTTCGTCGAGAAGGACTTTGGAGGAGAAGTGGTCTACGGCGATACGGACTCTTGCTTCATGCGATTTCCAAAACTTTGTATTAATGAGGAGACAGGCGAGAAGCTCCTGGGTGAAGCTGCAGTGGAGAAATGTATCGAATTGGGAAAACTATGCAGCTCTCAGTTCAGGAAATACCTCGTGGAGCCTCAAGATGCAGAATATGAGAAGACTTTCTGGCCATTCATCCTCCTGAGTAAGAAACGGTACGTATCTGTATCTTGGAGAAACTCTGTAAGATATAACTATATATAAGCATATTCTCGATTATACAATGTATAGTGATCTGTACATACAATGTCGTCTGTCACTACATTGTATGTGGGTAAACTCAAAACGCCAGTTATGATATCTACCGAAGATAAAGGTTTAATTGAAGATGTACCCGTCCATTTGTTGTACAACAAGTACCCGTTTATTGGAAATAAATCTTTACACAGTTTAGTGATGGGACCTCGTCCTGAACATATTCCAGAGTCTTGGATTATAGATCACAAGGACAGAAATAAATGCAATAGCTGTAGAGATAATCTTCGATGGGTCAGTCAGTCTTTCAATACTTGGAATGTCAAGCGTCCTAATCCGGGAGTAAGCAGATTCAAAGGTGTTGATTTTGTCAAGAAAATCATGAAATGGAGAGCCAAAGCATGTGGTAAGCATTGTGGTGTTTTTGATTGTGAACGAGACGCGGCAATGGCTTCAGCTACTGCCTTTGTACGTCTGTATGGCGAATTGGCATCTACTAGTGATCTTTTGATAGGTCCAGATTTATTGACACAGCGCGAGATGGATGCCATAGTTGCTGGTATAAAGAGTGGAATTGTTCCACTCAAAAGAGAAACGTTTAAAATTAAAACCGTATCAGAAGGTGTCTACTTTGTTGATAACCGTTACAAAGTTAAATTCAGAGAACTTGTTTTAGGATACTTCAAAGATAAAGATGATGCTATTGCATATCGTTATGAATACGTCACTGCTGACAGACAAAGAGAATGGATGAAATATAAAAATATCACACCGGACACTGATGACGACGGAGACGTTGCAATCAGACTAACTACATCAACTGGTGATGTATCATTCAGTAAAGTAGACCCTGAATTTTGGCATACTCTGACATTTAGACGTAAATGGAGCTACACGAGACAGTATGCAGTTGGTAGAGTATCCGGTATAACTACACCGTTACATAGAGCTGTCATACACTTGATCATTCCTAAATATACGCCATCAAAAGATGCATCTATCGATCATATCATACCATCTGAAAAGTTAGACAATAGAAGAAGGAATCTAAGAATAGCTAGTAATAAGGTACAGCAAACTAATAAAGTACATAAAGGTACACGTGATAGCTATCATAAAGGAGTTTTCAGAGCAGGGAGGGAGTGGTGTGGTGTGTTTTCGTATCATGTTGGAGATGTAAAGCACGTATTCAAAACACGACAGAAAACTGACTTAGAAGTTGTTGCGGCTTTGAATGAAAAACGTTTAGAGATTCATGGTGATACTGCAGTATTAGGTTAAATTTTAGGTTTTTTCTAGGAGAATCCATAATAAAAAATGTCTCTGGGTGCAGATATTGTGGATTGAAGTACGAATTCAATCCTCACAGTAGCTCCTTAAATTCTATGGGAATTGTGATGAAGCGTCGCGATAATGCTCCAATCACCAAAGTCGTCTATGGAGGAGTACTGGACGAGATCCTGCTGAACAAGAACGTCCAGGCAGCCGCAGCTTTCGTACGCTCCAGTCTGATGAAACTAGTGGACGGAGATGTGCCCATCGAACAACTCATCATCAGCAAAACGCTCAAAGGCAACTACGTCAACCCCGACTCGATCGTCCATGCCGCTCTCGCCAAACGTATGCGTGAGCGTGACCCTGGATCCGCTCCCCAAATCAATGATCGCGTCCAGTATGCCTTCGTCGTCACGGATAACCCCAAAGCTCTTCAGGCCGAACGCGTGGAAGACCCGAAGTTCATCGTGGAGAACGATCTGCCTCTCGACTACGCCTTCTATATCAAGTCCCAGATCACAGAACCCGTAAAGCAACTCTTCTCACTCGTCGTTCATGAACTTCCAGGTGCTAGAACGATGACTCTTACACCTCGTGACAATACACCAGAATCTATGAAGAAGGTTCAGAAGAATCGCGAAGATGAAGTCATCCGCCTCTTGTTCCAACCGGCTCTTGACAAGATAGCCCAGAAAGGGTCCAACATGCGTGACCTACGATCGTTTTTCAGTGCAATGTAAGTGAAACTCAATTACGCAGACTCAGTACATCAGTGTGTAGAAGATCATCGCCATCACCACGACCACCTCGATTGCTGTATAGGCTTTGATCAAAATGAGATACCGGTTCCATGAGATCGGATCGCTGGCAGGGTGTGCCATAATCTTTTCGTGCTTTGAAGCAGCTGCAATGTACCTCTCAAACATCTTGTAACTGACAACCGAGTTCCAAATCGATAGAAGCATGATGCCTATAGCACAGTACAAACCAAGGCGTAGATTCTTATTCCTGAAACCAGCAGTGAAACTGGCGATGGAAATGGACGAAAGAAGGAAAGTATTGCGTGTAGCCGACACAAATGTGTTTACAGTCGATGACGGATTCTCCATTTATTATTACATCTTTTTATAACTCAGTGGTGACAACAGTGTCATTGATGGATGAGGGTGTAACGGGTACAAGAGTCGAAGTCTGTGAGTTGATAGGTAATTTGATAGACAGACCGCAGTCATTGATTTCGAAGATACCGAAGCTCTTGAATTCAACTGTATCATTCTCGAGGTTATCCATCGAATTGGAATATACAACTCTTGCAGCAGTGGGTGTTTTCGCTTTCAAGTATCCAGACACATATACCTGTACGCTATCCTCGAGATTCACGAATTCTATTGTGTCTAGATCTATGTTTGAGGTCGCTAGCGCATTGGTGTAAGCAGTTTTTATGGTATCTTGTTCAAGTAGAACTTTATCGGTAGACACGGTCTTCAGTTGTATACACCCGGTTCCCTGCCATAAAGTGTCCGGAAAAGAAGGACGTAATATGATCCAGATACCGAATCCTAGGATGCACCCGAGATTGACTAGAGAAGCAACAGCTATGGATATAGACGTTTTCATTTCAAGTATTAACATGTGCATCAAGAACAAACGCAGAACTCCAGACGATGATCCAAGTTTCCAAAGTCGTATCTAGCACCGGAAGGCCGGGTGATGGTCACACGGATACGATCAACCGTCCGTACCGACGAAAGATCAACCTGTGCTGTGGATCTGTATTCGCGTTGCCCCTCCGTCACTGTGGACAGCGCGCCTTCCACGTCTGGTGCATTCGACACCAGGTCTCCAGCAAGGTCGAGAGATAAAACGAGATACCTCTCTTTACCTGTGTATACATCATACGGTGCACTGACTTCATAGGCAGAGCCGTTGAAAGTAGATGAGGCTACTCCAACGAGTCCGGTAACTTTAGCAATCGAATCAGAAGATCCGTAACTCACAGATCGTCCCATAGAGTCAACTGCATTGACATCGGTATCATCAAGTGTAAACTCGTCACTAGATTCAAATTTGAGACGCTCATCAACGTACGTCACGGTCACACCGAGATCGGCTGCTTGTGCTGTGAGCGCGGTCTGAAGGGCCGATGCGATTTCGGAACCATCTGTATACGTCCCATGTTCTACGGATACGCTTCGAGACTGTCCGGTACCCGATCGGATGTAGAATCTATCATACCCAGCACTGACTGTAGTTGTAGCGAAGGTAATATTTGACTCTACCAGACGTATACTCTTCATATTTTTTATGGAACCTTGAAGTCTGATCTCATATTTGTCCGCATGTGGCCACATACTCTTGTTTCTGAACGCACTGTCTATCACTACCCTCATTACCGAACCAGTAAGGATTTTAAAGTTCGGCGAGACCCACGTTGAACACTCTGTCTTCTGCCACAGCATAATTCTGATAGTCCATATGATCCATTTCTTTGGCCTGACTCTTGGATTTCCGGGCGTGAGAGAAGTCTGGTAACGTAAACCGGATACCCGCTTCGTTCATGGCACGTGTGACCACGTCGTGAAGCATCGTCCTGCCGACACCTATGAGCATCAAGTCGCCTTCGTTTTGACTATAATTAAAGTAGATTGCCATCTTGAGTTTGTGTACGAGACCGTCGGTCGGAACAAAGAATATCCTATACAGACCACCGTAATGACGTTTGTTGGACGAAATATGTTGTTTGAGTGACACAGCTACTTCTGATAGCTGATCTTTTGTAGTTTCTATATCTACCAGCATACTAAATCCTTCCCACTTACAACCCGATCTAGTGATGTTGTTCAATTCTTGACCAACGAAGTTCTGCATAGGGATCGTGAAGAATGCATTATCTACACGAGTACAGCCAACGTGTGTCAACGATATCGTTTTGACTGTGTATCGTGTGTCAGCCAACATAATGATGTCACCGACGTCAAAGGCGTGGATTGTGAACAGGTACACCAGGTTCTCCCAAATTTCTTTCAGACTATTTCCGAAGATGAACGAGAACGCGATCAGAGACGCTGAAAAAGCCTGCCATAAATTTTGAAATCGGGCGATCTTGTACACCTCGAGAATAACGAAGAGCATTATGAAATAAATGCAGATCGTGAAAAACAAGTTTAGCTGACTAAGGATGGCTTTACTATCGAGAATCGTGCGGGACAGATCGCGGCGGATGGTAAAGGTATCATTGACGAACTTTACACATTCAGACAGATCTACGGCCATCGTGTCGTCTGTATCTAGAATATCCCATACTTTGGAAGCATCTAACTTGATACCATACTCTGTGAAGACGCTTTCCACATTTTGTTCGGAAATTTGAATCTTATCATTGTTTTGTTTTAGATTCCAGAACATGAAGAACCCGAGCTTTTTAGCTTCTAAATCCCAGTATTCTTGTGCGAGCTCCATGTTCTCGAAAGAATCACCAGCGTATCGTTGTAAGTTTTTTATGTTGGTATACAGTTCTGTGAAATGTAGTGGAGAAATCGGAATATTCATATCGTCATACAGATTATTCAACGAATAAGACGACATACGTACACTATCGAACGATTCGCGATTTTCTGAACTGTTGACCGATGCATTTTCTTCAACAGTTTGTTTACGTTTCACTTTCATTTTCCATTTGTCTACCACTGATTTCGCCGTCTGAACCTTTATATCGACTTTCTCTGTGATAGACGACCGTTTGATTTCGACCATCCATCGTTCGAGTTCTTCTACGGTAAACTCAATGTTGTTTTGTGTCAATTGTGAAGGTAACGTTTCGTGTAATAAGAGCATGAGCTTCTTCTGAAGTTCTTCTATATTCTTCGTAACGACAGAAGCGATAGCACTATCTGCATCTGTTCCGAATCCGGGCGTGATACACTTCATAGTAGACACATATTTCAAGACGCTAGCGTGTATATGTTGCTGACCTTTGAAACTGGGTACTTCGATGAATCTATCGTCGTACAAGTAGTAATTAGTGAGATTGTACAATATCTCTTCGCGTAACATAGAGTCGGACATTCGGAGAGTCTGAGAAGATACATGGAGCGAAAGATCAAGGTAAGATGACAGCATGCCTTTTAGCATGTGTAGTACATTGAATGTGAGTATACAACCGGCAGTGTAGTACGTAAATTGTATGAAACCATCTTTGTCTGTGGACCTGTGACCAATCAAGAGATAGAACGATGCAAACCATGTAGATCTTGTGAATATGTGTACGATACTGGATGCATTGGTCAATAAAATGAACAGAGAGTCACTACTGGACACGTTAGTACGGTCTAAAATCATGGGAATCAATAGTGCCAACGAAGAAAAGAATATGTATGCTATCGGAAACGAAGCCAGCCATAGAGTCCACAACCATGCGGCTATTCCGTGCCAATGAGGCGACGTTAGTTCTTGACACTCTGTATCAAACCCACAACCTGCGGTAGACTTGTTATACAAAGCTTTCAATAGCACCGTAGTCGTAGTCAGAACAGTAGACACAAGTATCAGCATGACATTTTTCACACAAAAAAATCCAGCACGACGTTCAGGTCGGTCTATAATGACAGGCGAAGAGGTGATATCACCGGATGCGAATATATCGTCTATAATCTTAGTGATCATATCTAGATTCTGTTGAACTTTTTGCCATTTAGCTTTCTGAATGACAGCTACATCCATACGATTCTTATCTTTGAAAACAGACGTTTGATTCGCTAGATCACTCATATTACAGTCATGAGCAGCTTAAAGAAACACGATTTGTACATACGTCATCTGATCATCATGGCATCACAACGTCTCAAAACTGATCTTATAGCCTGGTGCAAAAACGTAGTACCGAATGACATCGTCATGCCGGTCGGTGATAATAAGGCGCCTAGATACAAACACGCGAACAACAAGTGGTCATGGTACCTTCTGCACGTACACATGCAAAGGTATGGACCAGTCGAAGAAGACATCGGAATAGTTCTACATGATCTGTGCGTAGTCGATATCGATTGCATGGGGATCGACAAAGAGATGAACGATCGGTTTCCCGAACTCGCGAAGACGATGTGTGAGAGGACAAGAAAGGGTCACCACTACTTTTTCAAGCGTTCCAAACTGGCCGACGAAGGAGGATACTACGACGGGGCAGGTCAGCGCATCCAAAAAGTAGACTTTAAGACGGTCTGTTCGAACGGGACGGGTGGATTTATCGTGGTAGCTCCATCGAAGAATAAGACATGGATTACCAGTTTCAACGATATCGACGATCTACCAACGATATCAGACGAACTTCTGAACTACGTCGCCAAACCTACGCATAAGAAGATGACGTTGACCGTTAAATTCGAGGAGACCGGCGAAGAGCTTTTCGTGAAGGATTCATCGGTTCTCGGGAGATTTGCGATCATGGGTATGTTCGAAGACGAAGACGAAATTATGCTGCCGTTTGGAACGCTCCACCATTTTCAGGCTATCCTGAATGTGATGGAAAACCGAGACCTCAATTTGAAGGACGAACCCGACCGTCTATACTTCGTCCAGAGACTATGCGAGATCGCTGACTTTCTGGGAATCCGTGTCGCGGACTTCACGGCGCTGAAGACAAAATGGTTGGAAAATGTGCGTCTCTACGACGTTCATCCAGAAATGGCCGAGGCACTGGAGATCATCGAACCCGTTGATTATACCGATAAGCTTGTGGACGAAACCAGGACTATCAACAAATACTTCGGAAATGATGCGATTTTCCCAAGACACGGAGATAGACGTCCAGCTGCACCTCTCATCAACTTGGACTTCGCGAGACAGGAGATTCCAGATGAAGTACTCACTATACTAGAAACCTTCCCTGGAGAAATCGTCATAGCCGGAGGATTCGCCACAGGATGCTTTATGAAAGACATCGATACAGGGAACGACATCGATCTTTTTATCGTTGGAACAGAGACGCGTGCACGGATGATCATGGAGTTCATTCTGGTAGATGTCCTACCGGACCATGGATCGTATCGTACAGGGAATGCAGTGACGTTTTTCGTCAAGGACGCCGTCAATGGAGACATACCGGTCCAGGTCATCCTCAAACTTCACGACCATGTCTCTCATGTCATCGAGGGGTTCGATATCGAGCCGTCCAAAGCAGCAATCTACTGCGATGCCTACGGACAGCTAAAAGGAATGGTGTCCGAAGGATGGGTTGAGTGTGCGAAGACGTACTCGTTTCCAATTCTAGCGAGAACGTGGTCTTCGTCGTCCACTTACAGGATCATTAAGTATGCAGCGAAAGGGTTTCAACCGTACATATGCGGTCTTCAAGCCCGTTTTAGGGAACGCGACTACATGTTCCCTGTTCGTGAAGAGGACGTTCGTGAAGATCTCATCGATTCCATACAGAACTGTCAAGGTATCGTCGAACTGCTTCACGCAGAGAGGTACTACAAACGCGAAAACGTATATGGATGGGATGCCAACCTGACGACAACTACAATGACATGTTTGATGGGTGTTTTCCGTAGCATCCGACGATCTGACTACGCTCATGCTGGTTGGGGGGTGACGGCATGGAAACGGATCACCCAAAGTGCTACACGATTCTTCCAGTACTTCGCGCGTCAAACTAGACAGAGACGCACATTCGCCCAACTGACCTATGAGAATTGCGATGAGGTACTGTTTTGGAAGCGTGCGGTGGGACATAGAGTGCACAACTGTTTTTACAAGGCTGCTGCGAACCTTGAAGGTATAGTCGACGAATAATCTCTTGTTTTTTAGATTGAAATGGTAATGGATATTTCAATCGTGATTATATGTATGTGTCTGTTGCTTTTTATAACTTGTAAAGAAATCTATACAAACTCGAGGAATCAACTCATTAGACTTTTTGAAAATTTTGATACGTACAAGGTGCCTGATATTTTGGCGTTTGTTTCTAAAACCGGTTACACTTCCAATAAAGATTTGTATATGTTGAAATTAGACTCTTTGACTAGAGCAATGATCAAGTACAGAATAGTTTACGTAGAAACGAATGATACTGAAGTCGATGTGGTACATGTATCCGAGAACACTTACATTGCTTACGTTCGTATTCCACAGATGTATACGAATACCGATATAAAACAGACGGTTATGGATGTTATTGATTTAATCGCGGCTTAAAGGACGATATGCGTTGAAATAATACAAGAAGCATTATGTTCGCAAAGATAGCGAACAGTGTACCTGCACCCGCACACGATGTGAACAAAAAGAAACGATTCGAAAAACGGAATTCAAAAAAGAACGTTCACGATGTCAAGAAGAAGACGATGACGCTGAGAGAAACGGAAGATTGGATAGATGAAGCCGTCAATCACGAAGATGATATAGGCCGCTGCAAGAGAGAGCCACGATTCACCTTCAAAAAACTTCCCATAACTGGCGCAGTTAGGACGTCTGCGGAGGAGAGTTTGCGTGTTCAAGCAATAGTTCATGCGCGACTGGCGCAGACGAAGGTTCCCGGGATCTTGATGACGGCTAACACACAGCTCTCCGAAAGGCTCCCGAGAGAAGCGAAACCGGTAGAATTTTGCGGAAGTATGGGCTTTATGAGCTCATTGTTGTCGGAGCTGACAAGTATCCCGCACTCCTCGAAGGTTCAGGAATCAATTGATCAGATCAAAGAGGCATTTCCATACGGTGACATAGACATGTCCGTACATGTAGACAAAGAAGAGACGCTTATCATAGCTCAAAGGACCATAGACAACGTCGTATGTGATCTCAAGATGACACTCGATAGGCTGATGTTCGACGAAGGGATCGATCTTCTCAAAGAGCTGGATCTCGGAGAGGACTACTATTCTCCTTTCAGGAGTGATGAGTACAACAATTGTCGTGCGAACTGTTGTCAAATTCTACCGGTCGACGAAGAGATGATAGTCAGAGTGGATACGCCCGTGATTCCAGGAGTCGACCGGCGGATGCGATATTCTCCACTTTATATATCGCGGAACACATCCATCAAGGCCGGCTTCACGCTATCGCGTCTGCTCTTATGCATCAATTCTAAAGAGACGAAGAAGCGAATAGTGGTCCCTCTCCTAGACATTTCCTTGTCCATGAGCGCAAAACGCCCGTGTTGTCCATCCACGTTATTCGGATGCAACGCTATGACCGCTAGCGCCAAATCGGTCTGTGCTCACTTGGAAGAGATGGCAGCTGGTGAGGGCGATCCTTCAAAGCTGGAGCGTCGACGCGGACAACTGGCCGTCGCGCGAACTGCCAGGCAAGTGTTTAAATCTGGTGGAAAGTGAATGTGATAATGTGTATAATTTTTACATTGCAAGAGGGGTAACTCTGTCGAATGGCTGCAACTTTTGTGGACAAGACGCTAGCATTGGATGAGATGACGCTCTTCGGAACGGTAGTAAGGTCTGTAATAGGTAATGGATGTCTCGAGATGCGTATGTCTACAACTTCCAGGGGGTCGGGGAACAATTACTTGAAAGGTACACCGACTTTCGATTTTGCACACATAGTACCCGAACCAGAGACGCCATCTGTATTGTCTCCAATTACAGAACAATCTATTCACATCCAGACAGGTACGTGGGGATGTATGGACGCGACTACAACGGTGTCTGTTGCTCCTCTTCGCCAATTACCGAATTGCGCCCTTCAAAAAGTCACAGTAGCCGCTGATCAGACGATGCACCACGAGGTAATACCTCCTGCGGGTGCTCATATAGACAGGTATGAGCACATACTTTTGAACGTACAAGGAACAAGAGCACCGTGTCTGGTCGTGGATGCTAGAACTACATACGGGCGTATAGCGTACATAGCGATGTACATGACTACTGACGTCACATTCAATGGTGCATCCACAAAGGATGATGGAACGGGTGTACTAAACACGTTTACAATGGGTCCCAAGGGTTACGTTGAAGTTCTACATTGTGTATTGCATGGCGATTATACCGGTACGTTCCTGAGCCCAGACACACCACAAGTTTCTTTGCAGGCGAAAGAAGTAGCTAAACAAGCGTTTGCTCTATGCGGAGGTAACGCATCGCAGCTTCGAAGTGTAAACACACAACGATGGAACGCTTTGTGGCGAGCGCAACTTGAGGTGCTTCCCAATGTTTCTACGGATGCAGAAGTGCAAAAACTGAACAGAGCGATTTTGATTTGCATGTATAGGCTTTTTTCGAGCACTGTAGATGCGACACACATCGGGAACAGCGTAACCCGTAGTATCAAACCCAATGTCGAGTTCTTCACGTCGTCCTTTGTGACTTTGAAAGCAGCCATGCTTCTCGACACGTATAAGAACTTCACCGTGTCGCCAGTGGTACGCACAAGTGCGTTGGCGTTGTACGTGATCAATGCGTGGGGGGTGTTCCGATCCACACTGGACCGTGTATGGTTAGGTGACATCATGAACTTGATCACTAAGGCCGTAGACGAAATAACTTCAAGGATTCAGATCTCTGGAATGGACGAAGTAGAAGAGGTATCCGGTGTGGGACACACGGTAGGGCGGTTAGGTCAGCCATTGGAAGATGACGCATATACGACGATTCTGGTGAAGAACGCTCTAGAAATGGCAATCCAAGCGTCGTACGAATTGAGAATGTTCCCGAGACAGGAGTGGAAGAACCTGAACGACACTCTTGAAATGCCTCTATCAGGAGCTCTCATTCAGGCCACCAGTGCCACAGGAACAGCAGCGACCAACCCGGAGCATATTGTTAATCTGCATCCTTACTACTATCGTCAGACTCTCGGTACACAGGTGAACGTACTCAGCACTAACAAGGCGCTTGCAGATTCAGCTGTTGGTAACTCCGATCCCGTCCTGAAGTCGGCGGGTATCGCGGTTCTGACATCCTATCTACCATTTGTCACGAATACAAGCGATCGTGCTGATCAGATGGATGTGTTACAGACGCGTCTCTACGAGTTGAGGGATCTACCTGCTTCAGAATGGGGATTCCTTGGTGACGACCAGTCGTTAGCGACTATATCTGCCATAGTGTCGTGTATTGTATACGGATTCGCGCGAACGAGAATTACTGGCCAAGTGTCAATTGACGGTGTTCACACAGAGCGAGCAGCAACGGTGTTGTCCAGAAGTGCGAGTATGCCTCGCGCATGGAAAGCGATCAGAATCAAGAGCGCGACACTCTTGGCACCAGAAAACTTGACTGTAAACATTATCGTGTAATCATGGTAATGGAGTTGCGTGTTCAGGTTTGGAATCTCCAAGGACGGGTAGACGTCAAGAAGGTAGCGAAAGCTATAGACTCTGACAAGTTTGACGTGTACGCGTTTCACCAAAGCACGAAAGCAAAAATACAAGATATCATTGGTGAAAGCGATGCACTGAGCACGTACGAGTTTTGTAACGACGATCCCAGAAGCAACAATGTACTAGCTTTCAATCCCGATAGGTATTCGGTGGTAAGCAAGGAGTCTTTGGGTAGCGCGGGAGACCTTTACGAATTACTACAAGTCAACGGTTCTGATAAGACTTACGTTGCTAGTATCAACTTCGAGTCATCGACGTCTAGGTCACAATTGCAACTATTGAAGAAGCTACGTAATGACGACAGGCTAATGGATGGTACGCTTCTGGTCAGCGCTAAGTACAACAACACTAAATTCAAAGAGCTTATGAAGGGTAGACTCGATTTGACGAAAGACAACGCGTTATTCACTTATGTCCATAGAATGAACAAAGACTTTGAGACTAGAGTCATCAAAGGGACTTTCAAAGGAGGCCGCGGGATGATTGTACCGTCGGCGATGAGGATATATAAAGACGTACCTGTAGCCATATCTGCCATAACTGGAGGTAGTGTCCGAGGAAGCGTCAAAGAAAGACCTCTGTACTATGGTGTGAAACTTACCGGTGACTCGTCACTCGCACATTTGAGCAAGAGGCATACATTCGTCGGTGTGACGCATGATAAACCGCTAACGGACGTGTTCGACACGCATTTAACGTTCAAGACAAACACTATGACGAGTTACGTCGAGAAAGATAACTTTGAAGTGATACAAGCAATTTATGAGGACACGAGCCATAGTATGCATGCTATATATGGTAAAAAGCACGACGTATTCGTCTTGTATATCAATATCAACGTCGACGTTGATTATCACGAGATATTAGATGTCGCCACGCATAAATTGGATAAGCTCGCGAGTATACCAGATGTCGTAGTAATCGTGGGAACGTTTGCTGAAAAATTAGGACAGATCTTAAAACCATTCGACAAACCTGAGCATCTAAAGGAAATCAGTTTACAACGTGTAGACGTATACAGTCGAGACCCTAGAGTCTGCACTTACAAATGTTGAGATTGTCTGAACATTTCGATTTGCGTCACACTTCGTTCTCTGTACAGACTTAGATAATTGTCAGGAAGGGGTGCAAACTGCCATTCTGTATCTGAAAGCTTGATGATCTCCCTTGCGACACATCGGCTTTCGTACTCCTTTTGTAGTTCACGAATTCTGTAGCTTGGAACCACGCCTTCGATTGTATCGATGAAGCAACAGAAAGCCACAGTGTCCGTCGCGAGAGACGTCACGATGTCCGTGTAACGGATGAGGTCGTTCATCCGAGCAATTCCCATGTCCAGCCATGCAGTGTACTGGGAAGTACTTGCATTGCAGTCGTCCTGTAGGTATCGCCTTGCGAAGTGGATTAGAATCTCATACTCGTACCCCTCTTCAAACCCGGCTTCCGTAGCAGTGTGGAAAATGGCTGTAGCATGCGGCGAAGGAAACAGTGGTCGCTCTTCGCTCCTCGGCTTATATCTTAGATCGAGCCACGGCGATGGTCGGTTGACGTTGGATTGTTTCCGATTTTCCTTGGCAATAATTTGAGTTGTAGAAAATGACTTACGACAGTCCTTCGTAGCTTGTACGGGGCATTTGTTGTGTAGACACTCGTCGGCGATGAGAGAGAAAGTTGTGGCCGCTATAGCATACTCAACCATGTCAAAATTTACGAAGAATGAAAGTGTCGCTTGAGTGAATATTTTGCACGCGGTACTGCTACATCGGAGCAATTTTAAAGAGTTGGCACCATCTAACGTACCAGAATCTCTTGAAGATAGGGATGCAATGCGGTGGACGTTGTCGTAGATGAGGTGTCGTAGAATACATATATTCTTATTTCTACGACTAGATGTGCCTTCTACGATCTGACGACATGTCATATTGGAGCAAAGAATATAGCCTTCCGCACTTTGTGATGATAGAGTGCTCTTCTTTTCCACCAATACATCTTTATATGCTTTGCAACGTCGTTAGGTCTTAAGCTTACCAGCTTACTAGCTTACTTGCGATCTTCTGAGATTGCGAGAGTGTAAAAAATCGTATTTGTTTTGTAAGTTATGCGTTTGTATTGTGTGGGCGATGTACACGGTGACATGGAGTCTTTTTGTCTGATATTGCGGGAGAACAAGATCGTAGATCAAGGTTTGAACTGGATCGCAGGTAATTCTACTTTGATACAAATGGGTGATGTCCTGGACGGTCTTGCACGCGATTCGCAACAATTCCACAGCGCGTCTGTTGACTTGGATATATTGAAGTTTCTATTGAAGCTTCGCGGGCAAGCACGAACGTCCGGGGGCGACGTTAGATGTCTTCTTGGAAACCACGAGCTCATGAACCTAGCAGAAATATATACGTACGTCGCGCCGAACGATCTCAATTCCAGACAAGACCCTAAGATGGTTTATGAACTCATCGCTTCGATTTGTGAGCCTTGGGTGGTACACGACAAGTTTCTATTTTGTCACGCGGGTGTGTCACCGCATCAGAAGGGAATCTCTATGAAGCTCTTACAGGATCTGAAGGTCAATATAAAAAATCTGAACGGGTACGATTTGATTTCTGACAGAACGCTTGCAGCTGACGAAGGAATGACAACTACACGATATTATCATGGAAACAAACAGGATAATGTGGCGGTTCGGCAACTGTTGAATGGACTAGGTATTGATAGGATGTTCATAGGTCATAATTACGTGTCAAAGAGCATCGGTACAAGGTGTCTCGGTAGGGTGGTTCTCACAGATACAGGTATTTCGAGAGCTATGGGTGCAGATCGGAACAGCGAAATAGTTATGATAGAAGACGATAAGGTGTATGCCTACAGAAGAGGGGAACTTAGACCGATCTAGAGTGTGTTGAAAGACAACCGTTCTGTTTTGGAACCAGCTACACTTGTAGCCAACGCTGGTTCCATCACAGGTAGTGGCGAGTTGATGTCTCGTAGATAGTGTAGACGCATATCAGCTTCCGATATTATCCGGGGAACCGCATAGTCAAGGACCCTGCTGTTGAGACTCTTGACTTGACCGATATAATCGAAAGGCAGGTTCTTAGAGTAGTCCAGATAAAGAGATCGCATGATGGCCAGTAGTTCGCCTTCTGACTGGTTTGAAATATTGTGAACGCCTGAGCTATTTACGTACACCTTGTAACGGATCCCTTGCTGTAGAGCAGCTATGTTGACAGTCGAAAAAAACAAGTCGGATACACCGCAGCTCTGTTTGTCCTCACAAGGGATCGCTACGGTAGGTCCTCCGCGCGTCGTCACCATTTGACTGAAGCTCATTTGTCAACGCGTCCCAAAAAAGATTCTTGTCTGAGACTTACAAATGGTACAGAAGCCGGGTTTCTACACAGGAACGTTGGTATACGCTATCTCAATGTTCGCGGTTCTCGCTTGTCTATGTGTCGCGATGTTCAGTAACGCTAGTATGCGAAAGAGCATGGGTTTTTTCACGTTGATTCTCACTGTCGGTACGATAGTAATCATGACACACATCTGTATGCGTATCATCGAGGCAGAACAAGCCGTCTTCGGAGAGACGGATTTGCATAAAGTGCACCATGTGAGTCCTTGTCCCGACGCGTACGTGCTTGATGAAGAAAGTGATACATGTAAACCAAATGCCGATGTCCTTATGACGATTGGAAGTGAGACAATACCCGGTTATACTGACGTGGAATTCAAGTTTAACGGATCGGCAGATTTACCGAAAGTAGACGATGGTGAGAAGATGAATCTACAAGGTATTCGCAATGTTTGCGATTCAAACAGACTGGACATGTCGTATGCAGAGTTCAGGCCTCTTTGCGGGAATGAGTGATTTCCTCGCCGTCGTATGGTTCACACGTCTCTTCGTCGTCCCACATTTCATCCACCTCGTCTACGATCATTTGTTGTTTACATGATCTTGGATCATAAACTAGGAAAGCAGAGGCTACGAAACCTAACAAGGCACCAGATACCAAAGTAGGGATAGCGATTAATAGTACCCACATGATGTTTTACTGACAGTTGAAACGGTACAGAAGCTTAGACTGCGTCCTTGAGAAGCTCGGTACGAAGCTCGTCCAGTTCACGCATCCACATCCCGACAGCGGTAGTATTTATCAACACTTCCAGTTCTTCTGCTTTGACCACGGCATCTGCGACCAGTGCATCACGCTTTTCGCTGGTCAGTGAACTGATGGGCATTTGGATGAGATAATCCAACCCATTCAGATCGGGAAATTCGCGCTCCACCAGTTGAGCTTCGAGGTCCGCCTTTTTCTTTCCGAGCAACACGATTTTACCTTCGATGACCTCCAAGACGAACCTAGCCTTTGCGTTCAGACGTACGAGAAGAGCCTCTAACTCCTTCTCTTGAAAAGCCTTGCGTTTGTGATACGTCTCAAGTCGGATCTTCCCATGTGCACGAATAATTGTAGCAGTGTCTTCGAACTTTGTGACGATCGAATCGGCACAGAAAAGGTGGACGTTCGTCATGCGCAAAGTTTTAGGTTCCGTCGTGAGCCGAAGTGTATCGCCTATCATAGCGTCGGCCGCGTCCTGTGCGGTAGCGTACCGGAGGGTAAAGCTCACGTCCGTCTCAGTGTAGTGTGAGTCCACGGCTTTGAGAACACCGTTCTTGGCCACTTCAGCTTCCAGGAAGCTTTTGTAGTCTTCAGTCCAAGTTCCGATAGGGAGTTCGGTGATTTCGATGGATTTGTCGGCAACACGACGTTTGATACCCGACGAGCTCCACTTTTGTATGTTTCCATGGTCATCCGGAATTGGAGTGATAGTCCCTTTGAATCCTCGGTACTTCGGGGTCATCGGCAACAGTTCCTCAGATAAAGCATACCTTCTAGCGTTGTCAAGGACGTCGAGAGGATCGAACGACGGGATACATGTACTGAAGCCCGTACCGATGCCGATGGACGAATTGACCAGGACCATCGGTATGATGGGAACGTAGAAAGTCGGTTCGATTTTGATTCCGTCATCCTCTCTGTACTCTAGCACCGGCGCGTCTTCGGGGCGGAAAATCTTCGTCGTGGCTGCAGATAGTTCCGTGTGAATGTACCTGGCCGACGCACAGTCCTTGCCTCCTTGAATTCTGGTACCAAATTGCCCGTTGGGTCTGAGGAGATTGATGTTGTTGGAACCGACATAGTCCTGAGCAAGACCGACGATCGCTCCCTGTAGACTGACCTCGCCGTGGTGATATAAGACGGCTTCTGAAATGTAGCCTGCCAACTGAGCAACGCGAATCTCGGACGTGAGCTTACGTTTGAAACATCCGAAGATGATCTTACGCTGTGATACCTTCAGACCGTCTATGGCCGATGGCAGCGACCGTTCGAGATCGTAGTTACTGAAGTGAATTAGTTCGTAGTCTACGAAGTCTCTGTGTGTCAGCTGAGGTCGATCGTCGCGTAGTACTTTGGTCCTGTCGTATTGTTTTAACCAAGACTTCCGATCGTCGGCCCGCTTCTTGTTGAAAGCCAGGTCCATAGCATCGGTAGACTTGTCGTCAGTCACAAAGTCGGTAGATTTCATCAGTTTGAAGTACTCCTTGGCCTCAGCAGTGGTCGAAGTTCCCAATCCCTTGTAGTACTTGACGGACCAACCCGACTCCTGACCATGCTCAGTGCGCCACTCTTCGTACTGGGTGAGATTGTAGAAAGAGTGTTCGGAGCGTCCTTTCTTCACTTTGACGATGGGTGTAGCCATGGTGGATAAGAATCCGTCGATCGAGAAGAGGCTCGGCCATAGACTGGAAAACACGTTTATCAGTAACCCCTTGATATGAGAACCGTCGACGTCCTGGTCGGCTAGCACCATGACCTTCCCGTAGCGCAGTTCATCAACGGAAGTGTAGCGCTTGTTGTTTTCCAGACCCAGAATCTTTTTGATGTTTGTAATCTCTTCGTTGTCTGCTATCTTCCCAGCAGACACGTCGCGAACGTTCAGAAGTTTGCCGCGTAGCGGAAAGACTCCAAACTTGTCGCGACCCACCACCGACAACCCCGAAATTGCCATTGTCTTCGCAGAGTCACCTTCAGTCAAAATCAGTGTACATTGTTTGGATTTTGGTGTCCCCGCCCAGTTGGCGTCATCCAGTTTTGAAACCCTCACGATGTTCTTCTTCGCCCCATCCGTCTTCTTCAGTGCTTTCTGTTGAGTAGCAGACGCCAGAGAACTAGCCAGTCTGGAGATGTCGGTATTCTTGACGAGATCCTCTACAAACTTGTCTGAAACGTCAA
This sequence comes from Ulothrix subflaccida, assembly GCA_032356005.1. Taxonomy (NCBI): domain Eukaryota; kingdom Viridiplantae; phylum Chlorophyta; class Ulvophyceae; order Ulotrichales; family Ulotrichaceae; genus Ulothrix; species Ulothrix subflaccida. The sequence goes on from JAULKP010009963.1 coordinate 45,899, forward strand.
TCTTCCTCTGGAACTTCGTGACCGGCATGTCCAGGATCTCTTTGGTTTGTCCGTTGAAGACGGGGTTCGGGATGGTACTCTTGAGAATTAGGAACAGTTTGTCCTTGACGTGCTGAGGTTTCACGTTGGCGTCCTTGTTGCGTTTGTTGATCAGATCGCTCGCCTTCTTGGTGATTTGGTTCAGAACATAGTCCACGTGTTTTCCGCCAAGGATCGTAGATACACCGTTGACGAACGACACCTGTTCGGAAGTTTCCCACGATGTGGCGATGATCTCCCAGTTGTAACCCTTGACAGGATCTGAAAAGTCCTGGTAAGCTTTCTTCTTGACGTCGCCGTTTTCATCTCTTTTTCCGATGAAGAGTTCGGCGTAATTAGAGAACTTTTTGATGCCAGAGTTGACTTTGTTGATAAAGATGGTGACGCTGGCGTCAGTGACCGCGCACGAGTCGTATGCCCTTTTGAGTAGCAGAGCCTTCATATCAGAGTCCAACGTCTCCATACCGAAACGAGCGTAGTCTGGTAGGAACGTAACGCGTGTATAGGGTAGGTTCTTGCAGGCAGTGATCTTGGGTGGGTGACAAACAGACATGTTCTCCGTCCACGTCTGTTTGTACAGCTTCTTGAGTTCGTGGTCAACCGTCTCTATACGGAATTCCTTCGAAAAAATGTTACACGCCTTGCTTCCGATTCCATTCATCCCGCCAGTGATCCGCTCCTGTGTATCGTCGTAGTTGGATGAAGTCAACAGTTGCCCGAAAACAAGTTGAGGTGTATAGACCTGTGTGGCGGCGTGAACCGCGGAGCTAATTCCATCACCGTCGTTCATAATGGAAATCCATCCGTCGTCACCGATGTCGATGTGAATCTTTTTGACGTTGTGAAACACCTGGGGAGTGTTGTTGTGCGCGACCCTGTCCAACGCATTCACGAGGATCTCATCTACGATCTTCATCAGCGCCGACGAGAATGAGATGTCGCGCTTGACCATGGTTTTGGTTTCTTCATCGAGTACCCATACATTTCGATCGCTTTTGTCGACCGGACCGATGTACATAGAAGGACGTTCGAGAACGTGAGTGCGCTGATCATACTGTTGAATTTCAGCCATCTTAGAATAGTATCTCTTATCCCGCAGTGATAGTTACGTGTATCATCCGCCTTTAAGCTTCGGCCTTTCTCATGTGCCAATGGATTGAAGTATTATTTGATGTACATTCTGTAATCCTACGAGATATGTCATCCAAATGTTTCGTTTGCTGGGAAATTGGTGTGAACAAAGTGGTGTGCCCCAATTGTACGATCTCTGCCTGCGCAGATTGTATCAAGAATGCGGGGAGCGCATGTACGGTGTGTAAAAATGGTACGTTCCCACCGACATATGTAAACGATGACGGAGTGATTGTAGCTATTGAATATGTCGTACCTGAATACGATGAAGATGAGAATGAAGGAGTATTATATGCAATCGCAGGGATGAGTTCAGAAGATGACATGTCCGAATCGCTGGGAGACTCGGACACTTCAGAAACAGATACAGACGATTCTGACGATTCCGATGATCAAGATTCTCTCAACGAAGGTTGTGTTTGCGATCAAACAGTTACTGAGGACAACCTTTCATATGCCAAAACACACATGTGGCAGTTGATGAAACAGCTACAGGATATCAAGGACATGACTGACCTCATCGGTAACTCGTTCTTATCACGGATTGTAGGAGAGGCACAACACAAAGGAGTTCAAGTCATGTTGAATCTAATCGTCGATCAGGATGAATAAACGTGAACCAAATATGATGCTCCAGACGTAGCTCTGTAGAATATACCAAAACCATTGACGCCTACATCTGTAGGTGCCATGTACCATGTGTCGGTGAAAGTAGGATCGCTCGAGAGAACAAGTGCATCGCCGGGTGGGAGGGACCATACCGGACGTAACTGAGGTGGATTGTCGGTATTATTCCCATAAGGTTCTGTCAATGTGACCAACGATTTATCAGTGGGTGGAGGCGCACTTCCTATGTTCACACCTGGGTCGTCTGATAGATCTATCACGTACTGATGTACCAATACAGGAGAACTGGCACTTGTCTTCATACAGTACACGCCAAGAACAGACGTAAGACCGTCGTCGCTGGTAAGAGGTGCGAAAAACCAAGTACATACATCTACACCCGTGTTGACAGCAATGCCTACACCTCCTTGTCTAAACGGTGACTCCGATACGGTAGTAGAAGGAAAGTCATCGATAACAAAATTATGTAACATTGACGGTTCACCCGATGATGTCCTATGATATATACCTAAACTTGATACATTTGAAGATGTATCTGATGTGAAATACCATGTGCTATCACCTGAGGAGAACGCGATACCACCATCTAGATATATATCCAAAAATCTGGTGTACAAAACTGGTATAGTCAAAACGTCTAGTGAGAATATATGTACGAGATAATGTTCATTGGACACGGACTTATAATATATTGCTAGAGATATAGTCAGAGTATCGTCTACGCCGTATGGACCAATGTACCATTCGTCGTTACTGGATGTATTTGTTGTTACGGCGAAAAAAGAATCCAGAGGAACTTTCCACAATGGTCTGAGATGAGGGGCGTCTTCGGGATCATATGGTATTGAATCGTCGTATACGAAATTTCTCGATATATCGACACTTGATGACACGACGGGTAGCGTCGTCGCCGTGTTTATGTGAAATTTATTCACCATCGTAGGTGTCAGACCCGGACGTTCTTTGACGTACACACCCAAGTATGATTCGAGGCCATCGGGAGTTGTATATGGTGCCATGAACCACACGCTAGACGTACAGCCGTTTCCCATAAAGTCGATACCCAAACCTCCGCTATCGAACTGTTGGACTGTTGTCTGGCATGGGCTGTGTGTTGAAGAACACGATTGGTCTTTCAAGTAGGGAGAAACATAAAAGTCATGTACAAACACTGCCTCAGTGAGTCGAGAACTTTTCATGTAGAGACCCAACGACACATGACAACCGGTTACGTTTGGACAAAGGGACCATGTGAAAGTTTCGTTACGATCAGTTTCAGTATGACATGCTAGACCTCCTTCTGCAAAAGTTTCTACTTGTCGCATATAGGGATCCACATCCACTACTACACCTTCAGATACCACTGCATTTGTATCTGCTACGACCGGGCTGCTGTAGATCAAGTTACCAAAGTCATTCTGTTCAGCGGTTACACTTAGTCTTTGCACTTGTCCGAATTGTGTCGTCGCACCCAGCGACAGAAAATTCAGCATCATACATATATATTACACACGTTTCATGGTTTAAACATGTGTAAATACTCACGATCATTTCTAATCCAATTTTATGGGAACATATAATGTGTCTTCATGTTGGCCGATCAGACGGTGGGAATAGGTGTAGAAAAGTTCTGTACTAGAACCGGCTCGAAACCGTTGGCCTTGAAGTACATACCCAGTGACGCCGTGTTGGTGACCGAATCGAAATAAGGTGCCATGAACCACTGAGCCGCGTCACCGTTAAGGTCGGGGGTCTGAATGGATAGACCACCGCCGTTGAACTGCCACATGGGCTTCTGGTGAGGAGCCATATCCACACCCGTACCGTCAAAGTCTCCGTCCTTGACCCTCCAGCGGATGGAGTGTTCATATAGAGCGGGATCCTTTCCAGCGGGGATGTTGGCAGGTGTACCAGACACGATGATGCCACCCATATCGCGAAGAGTGTCAGTGACATCATCTGCAACACCATCGCCGTCGGCGTCTACCGCACCGATGACAATCTCCTTGTCCTTGACGGTAAGGATCTCAGTGTTGATAGTATCAAGGGTACCCTTGACTTCGACGTTACCGTCTAGAATGATATTCTTGGCAGTGACAGTCATATTATCCGTGAGAGGGTCGGGTGTACGGAAAGTGGTCGACACTACGTCGCCAGTCACCGCGATACGAGCATTGAACGTGACTTCGTTAGCGGACACCGTGAGGTTATCGACGGCCGTATCGACGACCTCGATCAGAGGAGTGACGAGCTTGGTGGTCGCGTTGACCAGAGGAGCAGTCGCTGACACGTTTGCAACGATGTTCTCCATGGCGAGATCACCAGTGAGGTTAACGACAGGTGCATCGATAGTAACGGATGTAGCATCTGTGATGAGCGGTGTGGCGACGCTGGTGACTGCCGTGATAACTGGGATGGAAGCAGTCGCGGCCGTGATGTTTGCCGTCACATCTAGATCACTGGTAACTACCGCTTTGACAATCGTAGTCTCTGCAGCAGTCGTACTAATACCAGGGACCGTGATGAGGGGCGCTGCGATGTCGACGGTGGTAGTAGATGCGATGAGAGTAGCATCGGCTGAGACATCTAGAACTTTGTCCCCTGAGCGGTTACGAATCTCGCTGACTCTGGACGTGAACGTGTGAGAGGTTCCGACGGGTTGTGTCAGAGCTGCTGCAGACATGTTTACACATAGATACTGTTTATTTATTCATCACTTTCCTCGAGCAAAGTTCTGACGTGTGAAAGCATAATACTGTCGTCGATAGTTACCTCCGCAACGTCCATCACAACAATACTTTTTCGTGACCTGTCAAACTTGCACAAATTGAATCCGATGTTGGAAGTGTGCAAAATCGCGAACTCTGCGACAGTGACCGAAACGACTTCACATTCTTTTCTGTGTGCGACGTGTGGACATGACTTGAGAACCTCTACAGCGTCACCATGTGCTTCAAATGCGGTGTATCTTGAGTCCAGTGTATGATATGTACGTGGTAGCGCAGATTTATGAGAGATGAGATTCAATTTCATCATATCGTACACAATGGACGCGGATATTTACTGCTTCGTAAAATCGCAGACTTGTACAATGCCTGCTGCAGTGACCAAAGAACGTATAGTGTGTTTCTCAGATTCTATGAACGAGAAATGCGCACTGACGCTGTCGTCTCTGACATCTGTGACGCAAAACAGAGACGTCGTCTTGGCCACGATAGAAACCACAAACACTGAAGGCCTCTGTATTCGAGTTCTGGAAGACGAGGGGCTCAGTGAGAAAATGCCGTTATACGTGAGTAGAGCTGGTAGGTGTGTTTTCAACGGAACCGATGTTGTAGATGATGACGATCCTGATATTTCTACGTGTGTGGTTAGAGTACATGGTGTTGTGAAAGCAGATGGTTACGAAGGTCTGCCGTCGGTGGTCAGTGGAATAGAAATAGATGCGGACTATGGTAACATAATCTACACCACCACCGATAATATCAGACACAGAGTACCGATCGTGAGTCGGAAATTGGACGCAGAATTACACAAACTGAGATCAGATCTGGACGAAACCAAACGGTTGTTGACAGATGCGATGGATGCACTCGCAAAATTATCAACGTAATGTAAATATGTTTCCCTGTAAGTTCCTCACGGGCGGCAAGATGAGCTCCTTAGCTTCACAGAATATTGGCCTCGAAGGTCTAGCAGTATTCGATACGGTTTTCGAAAACACATTGGACGTACGAGTACCGCGTTTCGACGTACCCTGGACATCGGCCAACTGTGGTTCAGTCAATATGGCATCAGTACACACATGGCTGAGCGGCGTTGTAGGTTCTACGGGTGTAAGCGTACTTTTCGGAGTAGTCCCGGTCACTGTACACACTCCGGTTTTGGTAGGATGCATGTCGGTAGGTAAAGAAATCGTTGCTAAAATCGAATTCATCACGCATAGGTACGGAGACAAACATGGTGTACACTATGCAGCACAGATCGGAACTAAACCGTATAGATTCCTATGGTTTGATAAATTGGGTGCTGTACCGGAGTCAGAATTTGCCTTAAACAAAGGATTCAGTCAGTACGACAATACTTACTCGCTTCTGTGACCTACTTGTTAAGCCTGTACAACGGTGCGCGCATTCCGTAGTTGTTCACACCAATCCACTTCAGGGGACCTGATCCAACTGGTCCTTGCCAATAGAACTTCTTGACGTCTGATGCTGAAGGGTAATAGTTCAGAACCTTCACCGTACCGATATCGCCTTTCCAGCTGGACGTACCAGATCCACCACCACCACCAACGGTCAGATCGCCAGTCGGGGTCGTGATAACACCGTCTTCCGGTCTGAGCCTGTGTACGCTATGGACCTCGCCGTCCATGAAGAACGTTATAGATCCTTCTCGGTATACCATGGTGATATGAACCCATCGAGCCATAGGAACGTAGTCGATCTCGGCTCCAAACCAACTGTCGGCCCCCTTCTTGAACTCGTATCGCAGCGTGTTGGCGCTCTTTCCGAGCATCACGCGGACATTATCCTGAAGAAGAACTTGACGCGGAGAAGTACGATCCTCAAACTTATCGATGTATAGCCATAGCGAATAACCGTACTCCATACCGTTCAAGAGCACTGGAAGATCTGCGTTCTTAACAACATGACCAGGGCCATCTCCAGGTGTAGTATCGGTCTTTGTCACGTTCACGGCCTTGAGCGACGTCTTTAGAACACGATACGTCGCGTACACGATAAGTGCGATGCATGCAAGGATCGTGGTGATGATTAGAACCGCTTGCGTAGCCGTGTGATTGAAAAAGTCTTTCACTGCCATGCTTTGTAAACTGGTATAGATTAAAAGTGGGTGTGGAGAGTCAAAAGTATCAAAATGTGAATGTTATTCCAGGGATTGTCAAATATTGATTTGAAATTTCGGGAAATCTATAGATCTGACTCATTTACAAAGGAACTTATGCATCTACATAAGCGTCTGATGGTATAAACAGTGCATACAACCTATACTCACTTGCTGCTTTACATTGCAATCTTTCGACCAAATATAAATGACCATCTCGATGTATTCACCAGTTTCTTACGAATCTACAGATAACTTTGGTAATGTGGATATTGATATCAAACATGAAGACATCGATACGAATAACTACGAGTCTACCGAATTTCCAGGACTGAATTGCCTTCCGATTTTGCGTGACGAGATGGGCGATGATGCTTCAGCTGTACAAGCTTTTCATATGGCCAACTTTTGGATCAAGTGTCTGGGATACAGAGAGTTGGCGGACAACGTACCCGAAGATCTACAAACGGAACACGTTTATCCCGCAACTTTCAGCGATGTAGATTTACTAGTCGTCATTCTGGACGTAAAACAAAATGTCAGAGATGCAACGACGACACGAATGGTCGTAGGAAAACCCTTTTGATGGAAACTTCATATAGATCGCGTAGTTTTCATGTTCTTATTACGATTGTACATAAGCGTGTTCATACTTCTGTATGTGAATACTTAGGATGACGAACCTTCGACAGAATGTAATCAATATAATGATGTACTCCCTTGCGTTTGGTGTGATGATTGTACGCACAGACGTCCGTCCAGGAAAAGTAATGAGAAGCGTTGCATGCGACTTACTGAAAAACGCTTTTGAAGATCCCATAGTCAGCCCCGGTGAAAGAAGTGAACATTTACACTCAATTTTCGGCGCAGAGACGTTCTCAAACTTGGTGGACGATGACACAGCATTCTTATCCAATGTAAAATCCACATGTGATGACGAGGATGATAAGTCTATGTACTGGGTACCATCCATTCTGGGTACCGACGGAAATCCGCTGAGGTGTAGCTCACGTGTGTACGTTGTGATGGACGTACCCGGAGCAGATCCATTTCCCGTGGGATTGAGGATAAAAGCAGACGATCCGTCGCGTAAGCTGTGGTTCTGTATTGCGCCCAAAGGAAAAGGGAAGCGAACAAAACAGATCGAATATACTGGGTTCCCGGAAAGACACAATTCAGACGGGATTGCATGTACGCGTTGGCAGACTCGCATGGAGTTCCCCAGCTGTTGGAATGGTAAGTTGGACTCGCCCGATCACCAGTCTCATATGGCTTACTCCACTGATAGAACGTGCCCGGATAGTCATGCTATAGCTATACCAGAACTTCGTGTGGTCGTAAATTATTGGCTACCAGATGATGTCGATGAGGACATTGTTCTATCTGTCCCTGGCGACGCAAGAGCTAACACGATGCATTTTGATGTCATTATGGGTTGGAACGTAGATGCGATATATGGTGATTTGCACGGTGGCGAAGGCAGAGATCTGTAAAAAACATGTGCCTTTTTGCAAATGGACGAGGATAGCGACGACGATATTCCTTGCATCAACATAGAAGAAAGACAATTTGAAATGGCTATGGCGCTGTCAGCTGAAAAAACCAAAAGGCTGACTTATATGTTAGAAATTCGTAAACTAGATTACGAAATAAAGAAACTCGAATGTGGCTCATCAGAAGTATGAAGTGTTTTTACAGAAGTATCTTGTACACCCATTCGTGTACATCATTGTTCAGATCAGAGTACGCAGACTCGTGGTGTCTCACGACAGCTTCGTCGGTATGCAACTCGTCCAAGATCCCCACGCTATTGATATGATCCACGTCTCTGTCCATAAGAACCTTTGCTCGATCGGTGATAGACACGATAAGTGCTGGAAGTGAAAAATGAACGCCGATGGCCAAAGGGTCGTTGTCGCCTTCGTGGAAGTGAGACTGAGCCCCCATGCAGACGTACGCTCCTGTCTGGTACAGCCCGGTGTTGGAGATACACATCAGGACGGGTGCGTCGGTGATGCTCTTCACTCGAACTGACCACACTTGTGCACCCATCTTGGAGTCTTGACAGTGTAGGAAACTATCGCCTACGATGGCGACTTCAAACGTATTGTGGACCTTTGATGTACCGACAAGAACGTAGTTCAGTCCGGTGACGCTGAGAGCGTCCTTGTTGACGATGAGATTGTTCATGAACACGGGTTGAGCATCGTAGACGAATGCGCTCAGCCCCCTTTTGACTTTCTTCACAGTAATCTTGTCCATGTCTCCGGTAGGTATCGTCACAGCGGCGATATTGTCGTGGTCGACTGTAGATGTTTCGGGAAGTGTCTCGGTCGTGGAAGGCTGCTTACTGTGGAAGCTCAGTTGCAGCATTGTCTCTTCGACCGTAAGAGCTTGAAAACTCCCGGAACTCCCAGAACTTGCCTGACGATCGGTCAGGATCGATACACCTGTATCTGCAATGGTGTAGGTGATGCATTCGTTCGCTCGTGAAAAGTCGTACTCGCTGACGGTATCGGTGTTGACGTCCTCCAAAAGTTCCTTCTTCAAAAGTTCGATGGTTCTGATGCGCTTGAACACCCCTTTGGTACAAACGTTGAAGTGCCATAGGGAAGCGATGGGCTCTCTGTACTCCTTGGGTAGCTTCTTACACGAGGCGATGAGAGCCTTCCGGTGCATGCATGGGACGACGGTCTTGGCAGCGGTGATGGCGTACACTATCCCTTTCCGAGACATATCTTCCACGTACCCTGGAATGACGGGGACGATATTGTACCTCTGCATCTTCTTGTACACGCGTTCGTTCATGGTGCTGCTCCCGCTGAACGGAGACAGAACGACGATACCGTTTCGCCATTCCTGGAGGGCGATCGGAAGTATACGAAGTCCCATCTTCGGCGAAAAGATCGCGCCGTCCACGGTCATATCGAATCTGGGTACGATGAGATCGACGTCTTTGTAGACACGGGTTATGAATTGGATATCAAAACACCCGCCCACGGTGTAGGAGACGACGTGTTTTGCGGCGTAGGTGTACGGGACGGTGTTTACCTTGCATCTGAAACCGAGTGTACACTTCGTACATCGTCCCATGTATGTCCTTGGCGTTTCTCGTCCACAAACCTCGCAGGGGTTACCGTCTGACATCAGAGCGTTCATCGGATTTTTAGCACCATTGATCATCACGTCTTGAATGTGGGCTCGTCCGATCATCTCTCTGACGTCGTCGTCGTCCCCTCCGACGACCAGGAAAAGATCGATATCACTTGAGTGTTCCGGTAAGTGTATCTGCTTGACTTCGGCGTAGACTTCTCGGACACCCAGTGGCGAATATCGATGGTCGAAAGTTTGGATTGACAGACTTCTGTGGTCCATGGTCGGGCGAGCAGCGCTTCCGGCCAAGACCCACCCACCGCGTGTAGGATGTTTCGGGTCGTACCACGACAGATTGGGTAGGAGTTCCGCGATCGACTTGTGTGTCCGACACGTATCTCCCGAAAACTTCGTAGGAGTTGTCGATGGTAGACCGAGGGGGCACCATGATGGTGGTATCGTGAGTTCCTTTACTCTGTTGATGGATGTGTTGACACGCTTTGATAGGTCTCGGGTATCCTTGGTTTCCAAGTCAAATTGTATGTAGTAATCGGGATACGATGTCGAAGTGCGGATATCTACGACTTGATCGAAGACTTGACCTAGAGTGGGACACCTCGTCTTTACCGTAGAACAATAAGCAGAAAGGAGAGGATCCATGATGAAATGATAGAGACCTCTGATACAGTGCGTTTAAGTACCCTGGAGAAGTCTATAGACACACCGAAAAGCTTACTAGCTTACTGGCAATCGCACCTGTCGTCACGCCGTTTCTGCATGTTGTAGATCATGGTAGGTTCCGACATTTTGGTACCTCCGTTGTACTCGACCGCCATACCTTCATCTATAAGTATGTGTCCGATCGTTTCTTCACTGTCGTCAAGGTACATTTTCGAAAGAGTTCGACCGTACTTATCATCGACACCGCATACGAGTTCTGCCGTGTACAGGTTCAGATCCAGATAGTCCTTGAAGTCGGCTCTGGACATGTCGACGAACGTCTCTACTGGCTCTTTGGTGATCAAGGAAATGAGTCTGATACGCGCTTCTTCGGCGAAACGCTTACCTTCAACCGTTTTGGATCGGAGCTCACATGTGTCGACGCCAGAGATCCTGCAGTTTGCCCTTACTGCGACGCCGCGATCGTCCAGAACGACCTGTAGGGAATCACCGTCGTATATGTCCACAATTCTACACGTTCCTTCCCACCCTTTTAGCGTGTGTAGAGGAGTACTCGCTCCGTACTTCCGGAGATCCATTATTACCTAAGGGTATGGCATTATTGACATATCAGTGAACCATGGACTCGTATTTGATGTGCGAGTGTGATGCGCAAGACAAAATTGAGAAACGTAGAGATCTCAAGCGTACGTTCCCATCATTCGATGAAAACTTCGTAAAGGATGAAAAATATACAACGGATATATGGAGATTGATTGGAGTAATAAACGTTCATGGTCGCAAATCTATCGCTACGTACTCAAAGTCCAAGTCCATACTCCAAAAATATCCACAATATTCGGATTTCTCTCTTGCTTGCTTCGCATACATGAACATGAACAAGTTTGAATGAATGACTTTGCATAAACGTGTGTTGTATCGCAAGTGTATGGGTTCGTGGCAAAGTAAAACGAAAATACCGGATCACATAAGCACGCATTACGAGTTCTATTTACATTGTAGACGCAATGACACCAATGTAGCTCGGTATCTACCACGAGCGCTCATCGAATGTGTGGACACAATGCGTATGGACGAAGATATCCTCACAAGCTCGTATGCGTCTACCACTTCTATTTACGCGGAAAATCGGTACACTGCGTACATCCAGATTCTATTCCTTCTGGCAGCTAAAAATACAATCGTATTCCACGGGAGTGACTCGCACGACAACGTTATCGAAGAAATCGCGAAAGCTTCTGTCAAAACGTTCGGACTACGTCTCGACCAAGACCAGATTTTGCGTATCAGACCCATTTCTGATATATTTGCTTCCAAACTCGAGGGCAGTTCAGAGGTGATTTTGTTCGATGTACATGCGTACACTGAAGCAGAACGTGATGCATTTGTCCAGTATATCGGTACGAATCGCGATAACATAAACCATACGTTCTTTATTGGTGACTTTTCCCCCAACGTTTGCGAGGAAGGAGTGCTCCATCATTTAGAAGCTATGATGATGTCGCGTTCCCACAAGCGCTTTTGGAACTGGGAAAGTAGACATCGTCTTTCGTTCGGTCAAGACGCAAATACGCACACCAATGGGTTCGGAGCGCTGTGACCATTTTCCTGAAATGATGAAAATTTGACGCTCTTTTATTAAGCATCATTATTGACCACTTGCACCTCTAATTTTATCTATCCTCACGAGCTAATCATGGGAATTTACAAAATCAGAAATGGTGAACAGGTACTGCGTACACGCGTCAAATATACGATCGGAGTCCCGGTGTATGTTACGCTCTTCGCACTCTCTGTTGTCAGTGGAGTGCGTATGTGCCCTAATCTCTATGATGAGAAGTAATCCCGACGACATCCCAGTAGAGGGACAGTCGGACATCGCTTTGAGCCCTCAAGAATAAGGGGTTCGGAGTGGTGTGAACAAGAGTATGACGAGAAGTGTCGTATTTGTTGTTTGTTTTTCGTTACGAGAAGAAACGACGCTCGAACTTGTCCAAGCGGATATCTATCTGGGTCAACAGTTCCGTTAGACGCTGTTTCTGAGCCTCTGTACACTCCAGGCCGTTGTCAGACTCGCCGTCGGACATGCACTCCAAGCGGTCGAGACGAAGATTGATTCGATCGATTTGGTCTTGAAACATTTCGATATATTCTTCCTCTGTATGCATGCTTTACAAAGGTCGTGTACAGACCGCTTTATGTACTGGATTTTAAAATCACGTGATCATTACAAGCATGTCGCGTCTGACTGCATCGCTCCTCAATGACCATTACATGTTATGTGAATACACCCCTACATTCCATCTACACGAAGACGACGTCTGTGCTCCAATGACTCTCGAGCGCTTCAGGGCGAGTACATGGCGTGGAGACGACGAATATATGCCCATGCCAAATCAGGTAGACGCCAAGAACTACACGATGTATACGAATAAACGAGTGGTTGTTGTTGAAGGAATCCAGTACATCGACTTGTTGTACATGGTAGTTTATCCTTATAATGAAGGACCCTCTGTGTGTGGGGTTCAAGTCGGAAACCATGTGGGTGACCTAGAACACGTCCGCATATTGGTAGACCCTTGTTCGGAGTGTATCGCTCGTGTATATTTTGGAGGACACAACGGAGGCTATTGGAAGGACTTCAGCAAATGTCATGTCGTCGAAGGATCTGTTCAGGTCTACTCTGCGCTTGGTACGCACGCGAACTATCATAGGCCGGGAAATCAATGGAGAATACCGTTGGTTTTGAAAGACGTCACGAGCGCCGAGGGTATCAAGTGGAAGCCTACTATCTTCGTACAAGCACCCACCACCGAAGGTAATCTCGCAAAGAAGACCCCCGCATTTCAAAACCAACGGTGGTGGAACAAGGTACCTGTCCGCAGGAGATTAGGGTGCCTGTAAACAATGTTCTGAAAATACATCGTCGTGTTCTGTAAACAAGCATCATGTTTGGTCGCAAGAAAACAGCTGATGAACATGGAATACCTGGTGTACGTGTGACAGCTGGCAATATATCCGCTGATGCCACTAGAGTACACAACATCTTTTTGCGTGCATGTTTGGCCTCTCCTGATCTGGCGCCCATCGAAGTGTATTTTCGTGACGCTTATACAAAAACGATTGCCGATAAAGGCGTATATGTACCTCCATCGCGTATCTTGTCGTACTTCCGTTCGGTATTTACACCAGAATTTACGGACGGAGCATATCCGGTTTTCTATTCCTATCTATGTGCCACACACATCCATGCATGTATGTCCGACTTGACACATGGTATGACTCTGACAGCTGTACAACGCGAAATTCTCGAAAGTATTCTACGTAATGCAGGCGATGACACTTACGTACCGTATCTCGTTAACGGTCTTTTAGACGAAGACACCCGATACGCTCGTGCATTCACAGAAACACATTATGAAGAAATGACTTCTAACCTTAAAAACGTTATCCAATTAGATTCTCTAGACGCATCAGGAAATCAGACGGGAGGAAAGAAATCACACGCTTGTGCGTGGATCGCACTGACTGCGATTACCGTCGCATGCATGATATCCTGAGTCAGCTTACGAGGACTCTACTGAGCTTACAAGCTCATCGCGTCGGCTGTACTCGTGTGTACGAGCTTGGCCATGGCCGTTCTCCCAAGCGTCTACTGGTAAACAAGAAAATGGGAGACAAAGCCTGTCTCCTTGTTTTCTTACCCCGAACACCTTACCTTTTGAAGGGTTCGTCTCGGGGGTTTTTGTACGTCTATTGATCGCCGCGTACTTGCGTATCCATGTATTCTATGCACCCCATGGACAGGGCTAAAGTGCCGACGGCACACGCTCTGTATTTATTACGTCCTACAGGGGGACGGATCAGTACGACCTTCTACCGTCTTGGACGACTGAGACATTGAGCCAAGTTTACTCTCGGCTTCCGCATACCCCCTGTGGGTAAAGGGGCGGTGTACCTGGCTGCTGGTGATGCCAGGGCACTGGCTACCGATGGTGCCAGACGAATTCCTAATGCGATGCCTTCGGCTTCCTGTTTGGCTGCCTCGTACTTGTGAAGTGATCCGGCGAACGCAAACTTTGTGGCCATTCTGCGGGCCTCCTCATAATCCTTGGGAGGATAAGGGAAGACTGACATGGGCATGGTCGGTATGTAGAGTGGTCGAGAGCGTGAACGTGTTGCAGGCAGAAGCTTGAAAACGTGTCAGACTCTTGTAAAGTGATGTTCGGTTTTGTAGATGTGTCGATTTTTTCTCATTTCTTCGTGATGTTCACAATCATGTAAGCACGCATGTAGAAGTTACATTTGTTCAACGTCTTAAAGACAAATTGTATCACTGATGTACATACGCACAAGCAGACATGTTCAAGAACGTACGATTTTTCATCGCAAACTACGATGGTGACATTCCAGACAAGTTGAAAGCTCTAGGAGGGATAGACGCGCTCATGACAATGCCCGACGACGTGTTGGACGTCTACAGAGACTGGCAATGCAGCATTAGAAAAGCCTCAGAAGGGAGGGGCGCGGAATCTAGATATTCGCAGGCATATCCGTACGTGAGCTTACCATTCATAAACGGATGGTTCGAGGCCGAACGCGATTTCTTGACTAAAAAGGAAATGGACGTCGTCGACAAATTCTTCGTCGACTGTATGCAAGATACCAAAAGACTCGAGATTTCGCACATAGCGACGTACGTGAACAGTAGTTCTTGGAGACGACATATGACCGACCTGGAACGCGTCGCGGAGATGGTCCCCGCCCACGTACGATTCACGGTGATGATCGACTATTGGTCCGACGACGATAAAACGGACGGTTGGATCCTTCATGAGCTCATCGATACCCTTCATGGTCGCAACATTAAGATCGAATGCGACGAGGCGAACACTGACGATATATTGAACGAGGTTCTACGCATCAGCACGCTGTTCGAGCATCACCTTTTCGAAGATCACGGGCATCATCTGGCGAAGATTTTCTATGCGTCTGGACAGACGGTCGAAGAAGATTTCCATATCTACTACTTTGGAGAAAGCGCCAAATCATGGATGTATCGCTGGGACGCTGGACACGAACCCCGTTGGCGACACCTATACGCCTCTCAGAAAAGTCTAAGTGACGCCATAGCCATACATAATCATGATCGTAAACGGATCGAATATCTTCGCGAACAGAACCCGAATGCGCAAGATATAGAAGATGAACTCGAAGGGATAATTATCAGACACAATTCATTGAAACGTATTCATGCGGAGCA
Organism: Ulothrix subflaccida; assembly: GCA_032356005.1. Classification (NCBI taxonomy): domain Eukaryota; kingdom Viridiplantae; phylum Chlorophyta; class Ulvophyceae; order Ulotrichales; family Ulotrichaceae; genus Ulothrix; species Ulothrix subflaccida. The sequence continues at coordinate 61,578 of JAULKP010009963.1, forward strand.
CCCAAAGAACGTTGAACGATTTGAATATGCACGTCGTCGCTGGGCAGCAGCAAGAACCATACAGGCCGCGTGGAAGAAGGCTTAAGGCTGTGTAAGCAATTTTGATGTAATGAATTCCTCGCAGAAATACACCGTATATTCTACTCGTACACACTTCATTAACGATCTCAAAATGAATATCCCTAAACTGGCCATGACCTATTGTATGACGATCAATGGACATGTCAGTGATGTTAGTATCAGCTATATGTCTATGTTAATTGCAAGCTATAAGTTTTCACATGAATGCAACGATTTTATATTACCGTTTCGTATGAACGATAAACATTACGGTCATGAAGTTGGACTTACGATTAAAGGTAGCGGTAGCTGCAGTTTAGATATACACTACGATGTTTATGAAGACTGTGAATCGGGTAATGGTGCTCTTGTTAACCATCCGCCATTCAGTCATACTTCAGAACGCTTTGATACAAGTGTGGATATACACCCATTCAAATACTCGATGTCGATGAGGCATTTGGTACCACCTGACTCATATGCTACGCATTGGGGTGTGACTAGATTCATGTCTCGATGAAAGACGCACCTGTCTCCGTTCTTAACGTTGTCCCATACGATGCTTAAGGCTCATAATGGTTAACATATGAACATGGTCCTCTCACAAGAATTCAAGGTGTATTCTACACGTACACACTTTATAGACGTTTTGAACCTGAAAATTCCCAAAGTGGCAATGACTTACTGTATGACGTTGGACGGACCCATTTGTAGTGTCGATATACAATACCTGTCCATGGTGATTGCAAGTTACAATTTTCAAGAAGATTGTGTCAATTTTGCGTTACCATTTCGTATGAATGATAAATATCCCGGACATGAAATCACCATTATGATCAGAGGTAGAGGTAGTTGTACTTTGGATCTACACTACGATGTATATGATGAGTGGATCAATACACCGCTTGCATGTCACCCACCTTTTAGACACAGTACAGAACGTTTCGATACAAGTGACTACAAACACCTGATCAAACAACATCGCATGAGAATGAGTAATACGCTACCCCCACACCCAAATACTACGCATTGGAGTGATGTTACATAAACTCCTACGTTTGCTCTTAGTTTCCGGTTTTGTATAGAATCCGAGTAAACAAGGTTTGCTTCGAGTACAGTATATGTCGATGAGTCATAAAACCCCACGCGACCCTAATGAAGCCGTCCACTGGCAACTTATGTGCCGATGAATGATGCCGCTGTGATAGGTTCGTAAGTATCTCCGTTCTTTACCTTGTCCCACACGATGTTTGGGAACTCCTCCCACCTGAGGTACGCCAGTGCTTCCAGGACGTATTCGAAGTGATCGCGGTTGCGTCCACGTACGTCGGGATCTTTGAAATTTTTGGTGGCATCGTCGCGCGTGAATTCCAAAAACTCTATAATTCGGTCCGTCATATAGTTCCTCGGCGTATCGCACACTGCCCATCCACCGCCCTCAGTACTGATTCGCCACCATGCTCCGTTCTGGAACATCATGGCGTGCGAGTAGGCTTTGATGGCGAACGGAATGAGTAGAGAGGGTTCGGCGAAGTTGTGGTAGGCGAGGAGAGTATGTTGGAACTCGACGAGTATCTCTTGGTGCAGCTTTTCGGTGGGTACGGCATCGGGGAGGTCTTTATAGAAGTTGTTACGTGGGACGAATTGTCCTTTGTTCTGGACGACATTACTGATACGTTGTCGTACGTGGTCTCTACAAGTGATAGGTGTTTTACCGAAATACTCTTCGGTTTGTTTATTATTGGCTATTTTATGATTATTGACGAGTATTTTGCTGATACCGGCGCGTTTTTCCATGACGACGGCTTTGTTGTCTTGAATGACGCGCATATTTACGCCTTTTTCCTGTATGCCGAGGATATTGCGATTCTTGGCTATGTCGCCGTAATGGGTTGCTTTGCAGAGTTCTTCGTGTAGGTTCCCGTTCTTGAGAGCCAGTTGGAACCGCGCCGGGTCCTTGAGTATGAGTTGGATTACTGCATCTAGGTCGGTATCTATGAAAGACACGATTTCGTCCTTTTGTTCCGGCGTGCAAGTTATGTTCAAGTTGACGTTGTTGACGTTATTGACGGTCTGGTTCAGTGTCTGCGTATTGTGGTCCCCAGTGATTGTGGGTGTTGCTGTGGTTATAGGAGCTAGACTCGTGGATGGACGCATGTGTACGGTGCATGTGTTCTTCTTGATATGCTTGGATTTCCCACAACGGTTGTTAAACAACTTCCAGCACGTTGGACACTGAAGCGCTTTCACGCCCTCGCATTTCTCCTGATGTTTGACAAGAAAATTGGCTGTTAGGAAGAAATCGTGACATCTGTCACACTCAAATGTTTTCTCCTTATCCTCTGGGACACACGAGGTCTTCCTTAAAACGTGTTTATCGAAGTTTTGTTTGCATGTCGTTGTAAATGAACATTTGGGGCAAACATACTCCATGATTACAGTCTATTGCTAAATAAAACCAGTCACGTGCTTATGTACCGTCAACAAGCTTATTTTTACAGTCGTGACGATCATGCTTACAAAAAATGAATTGTTGCACAGTAGTACAAACCACACAGTTGTGAGTTTTCTCGAATAGTCATGTTATGATTTGAGTAAACTTGAGCTTATGTGAGTATTTATGAGGAATTCTGAGTAAATTTGAGTAAATTTGAGTCGAATTGAGTAAACATGAGTGGGAGCATAAAACGTGCTCCCGTGCTCCCAAAAAACGATCGAATCAACTGAAACTTTGTTCAAAATCCTAAGAAAACCCCCACTTCAACATGAACAGTGTGTTACCTTCGAAATGT
>JAULKP010009964.1:0-13695 GCA_032356005.1 Ulothrix subflaccida
TGCTCCTTGCGAGCAGCGGCGATGGCTATTTTGGCATGGCGCATGCTGAGTTTCAAAGCGGTCGACCTAGAAACGGACACCCCTTACCAGAGAGTGCAGGGTGTCAAGCCGCTGTGTCTGCTGCTGCCAATGCCCTGCAACTGGGCTGCAGACCACAGAGGAGCTCCAGGCCAAGTACGCGGCCGCTGGCAACGCCTTTCTGTCAGACGGGCTGAACCTGGAGTTCATCACGGTCTCGCGGTCACACTTCAATGGTCTCGAAGAGGCTGAGAAGTATCACACTCCGTGGCCAAAGCCGTACAGCGAGTCAGAGCCCCCGCTGCCGGATCACGCCGTCCGCATCCTGGCGATTCCACTTGAAGGCAGCCCCTCTCTAGCCGCTGCAGGTACTGGCCAACTCTCCACACCCCATCGCTGCACACGCCGCCTGTGGCTTTGGTTTACGACCGGGAGGGTCTCACAAGCGAAGCGCAGCGCCAGAACTGAGGGCTCCTGGGCGGGGGTGCCGCCTGCAAGTCCGCCGCCCCGCGGAAAACAAGCGCAGCATTCCAACACGCACTCATGGGAGTTGATGGCGGCTTCTCTCTGCATCCTCCCATCAATCTAGCTGCGCAGGCCCCACCGTTTAGCAGGGTCCTGTTCCCAAAAACCTACACGCACACCTGTTTTGTGCGTGGGCTTGCGCAAGGGCGACGGCATCTCACACCGTGTTGGGCGATGGCACGCTCCAGTGGGCACGCGTTGCTACGCTTGTGCAAACCGCCGACGTTTCGCGAGGCGACGTTTTGCGTCAGTCTGCTCGTCCAAACTGCTGTCTCGGCACGGCCTGCGGCTGCGCCGACCGCCCTGTGACTACTTCTACGCCTGATGCGTCCTCTATCCCTGACGCGGAGGTGCATGATAGCTGCCGTGCACCGTCCCTGTCTTTAGGATCGCACACCTGCGGACACGCCCTTTGAAGCGCGCTGCGTCCCCTGCTGCAGGCACAGCCATCACCGCACAGCTGCTCCATCTGCTGCCCCCTGGCTTCGAGGCCTTTGCCAACCGCAGGACGCAGTACCATGTGACCGTCTTTCACACGTCCCGCCCTGAGGACCCCCGCCCAGACGCGTTCCAGCCAGATGGCGGCACCGACCTGGCCCTGGGGCCTGCCGACCGCCCTGCGCCGTCTGTGGTGCGTTTTGGATGGGAGGCGGTTGTCTCGTGTATCAGCTTCGGGCCCCGGCTCATCGTGCTCGGCCTGCATGGAGCATCCCCCTGTTGCTGGGGCAGCGCTGTGTCAATCCGAGCTGGACTGAAGTGTGAAATTCAGAGTCAGTGCACCTGAGTTGGGTCGTCTAACCAGAGCCCAGAGGTGCGCTTGCGTGTTGGGCAGATTGCTCAGCGTCCAACTGGTCTGTTGTTTCTCTACAGCACCCGCCCAGTGCTTGCATACAGTGCGATCACAAGTCTGACTGTGCGGTCCAAATCCATTCGTTGCAGTCGTGGGGCGTCTCAAACGCCTTCAGAGATCCAGTTTGCAGGCGCACCGTGTGTGTCACGAGGCCGACGTGAGACGGGTGTGTGCGTGAGGTCCGCAGGGCTACCTTCGGAAGGAGCTCCAGACGATGGAGAGCATCGTGGCAGCGACGCCAGCGCCCACGCTCACCCTGCACTTTGACCGCGTCGTGCTGGTGAGCACGGGCACCCTGCTGATGACCTGGACCAACCCTGAGGGAGGAGTAGCGCGCCTCCGCCAACGCCTCAGCGAAACCTTCCCAGGCGCGCTCCTCTGACTCAGCTGCCTCGTCATGCAAAAGATCATAGCAAGACGCACGCTTGTCGAGGTTCGAGGGGGGCGCCCCCCCCCTCACGCCGCAGTGAGAGCGTTTCCAGGCGCGGTCCTCTGACTCACCTGAGGTGTCGCACGCCTCTCGCCTCTCCTCTTTCCAGCTCCCTGCTCGCAAAGCCGCTGTGGCAGCCACAGGCGGGAGGCTGATGGTGCCCCAGGTCTGGCCAGGGTCAGTGAGTGCCTCTCAGTCTGGCTCTCACACAACTCTTTGCCTCTGTACTTGGAATTCTGCTCCCTGACTCTTCATTCGACCGAACACTGCGTGACTGCCCAGGCCGCTGCTCAGCAGACTCACAGCGACAGAGCGTCGTGTACGGTGACGTATGTGGCATACGTCCAGCATGTGATGCACCCTTGACGCTGTCAATGGCGGCAAGAGCCGTACATGCCACATGCGTGTGGTCAGCCTCCGATGACGTGGCCCCAACAAAGGCGCCATGACCTGTAGGTGCCCAGAAAGTCGAGCTTCCTGTGCCATGCCAGTAGCGTCTTGTTCAAAGGCTCAGACTCTCTCCTGCTGCGTTCAGCGCAGCTCATGCTGACAGCGCTGTGCCCGTCACATCTACCTGTGTGCGTGCTTGTACTGTGCCCGTGCTCCTGTGCTGCGGGACCCTCTAGATACCGTCGTCGTTCCCCTCACCTGCTTGCGCCGGCTCACACTGTACTTTGCCAAGCATGCACGGCGCATCTGGCCTGCGTGGGGATCACCGTGACGGACGGAGTACCACGGGCGCGTCTGGCTCTTGACTTGCATGCACAGACACGAGAGAGCCTGAAGTGACCGAATATGCCAACTTGTGCAGGCGCATCGCTGGGCCAGGCAAACATCATCCACACGTCGTTGATCAGGCTTCTCACGGTCAAGCAGCTTGACAGGTACTTGCGTGACGAGATCGACGAGATGTGTCGTGTGTGGACACAGAAGCTGTCCGGCAAGCAGTGGACGCCGCCGCGCCTGTGGTTCGTGTACGAGGCCGAGCTCTGTACGATACAGGGTGAGTCGCACACCTTGACAGCTGCTGTGCCGTGAGCTGGAGGTCGAACACCCCCTGGCTGTACGACGTGCACTTGCTGTTCCACACATGTGTGGAAAGGTGATAGCAGACGTACCAGCTTCCCCGAACATTCCGGCAGTGCATGAGCCAGCTGCGCTCTGCGCACAAGCTGCGGATGTCCACACATCGGATCTCGGTGCATTCTGACATGTCAGTCTACGGAGCGCTTATACACCACTGCCTGTCTCAGCCGTCAGCACGCCTTGCATCGCCCTGCCGCTTTGCGCACTGGCTGTGTCCTCTTCTGAGCAGATAGCCGTATTATACATGACTAGGCAGGGACTGTATACGGACTTCGAGCACGTACTCGAATCTCGTGCATGTCCGAGGCTTTTCGATCCGAGGAGGCTTACTGACTGTCTGCCTTGTCAGAACCCGTTGATCTGTCAGCTGTCGGCCGTCTGACTGCAAGAGCCCATACTAGAGCAGTCACCGACGCAGCTGAACCCAACCATAGAGATAACAGGGACTTTCAAAGAGAGTGGTGATTACAAGCCCCGTGTATTCTGGAGCACTTACAAGACCGGGCATTCTGGAGCACCGTGCCTTCTGGGACACGCCAGCCTTTGCCCTACAGGTCCTCTAGTGCGTCTGCCCTGTCTGGGCTGAGATTGCCACGTTGCCAGTCATGCCGGACCTTTCCAAGCCACGCCCCCAGATTTCTGCCGCCGCCAGCGCCATTCGCAGCACAGCGAGCACAATACGGGATGAAGGGGCGTGCTGCGGACACCTCCGCAGCTGTGGGCCGCACAGGGATGACGGCGCCACTTGCGGATCGAGCTGAACACGCAGGAGCAGCAGCTGAGCCCTGCAGCTGAGCTTCTACTGCGCGAAATAGATCAGCGGGGCCCTGATGCTGCTCAGAAGGAGGCTGCCCTGCACTGCCACAGCTTAGGCGATACTCAGCCAGGTGCGAGCTCGGCGGAGTCAGGCCTTGTCTTGGCCGGTCGCGAGAAGTGGCTTGCCGCCGACGATGAGACCTGGCTCTGCACCCCTTACGACACCTGTGCTATGCTAAGGGCAGATGTCGTAAGCTGGAGCGATTACTTACGACTTTCAAGCGCCTGGAGCGTTCCTGGAGGCTTTCCTACTCCCCAACACGAGTACAATTGCATGTTGTCATCATATCTTTCGTCTCTGTTTAGCACGAGTGCAATTGCAAGTGCTCATTCGCCAAGGCAAGCCTACATCGTGGGGCAGCGACGCGAGTGCAACTGCAAGTGCTCTCTCGAATGGCAGAACTTTTCAAACACGAGTACAACTACAAGTGCTCATTCGCCACGGCAAGCCTGCGTTGCGGGGCAGCGACACGAGTACAACTGCAAGTGGGCGTGCCTGTAGCGACACGAGTACAACTGCAAGTACTCCTTCACATAGCAAGCTCACATTGTGAGGCTACAACACGAGTACAACTGCAAGTGCTCTGCGCTGCTGGTCCTGGCTGTCAGGCCTGTACAGTCACGAGCGCAATTGCAAGTACTCCTTCGCCTCGGCATGCCTGCATCGTGGGGCAACAACACGAGTGCAATTGCAAGTACTCCTTCGCTGCAAGCCCGAATTCTCTCTCTTACACGCATTCCCGGGAGCGTTCCTGGGTACTAGCATCGCCTATGTGACACAGGACGGGATTACGTAATCCACTATTGAATTGCTAACTTACGTAATCCCGCCGGAATTATCCCGGAAACTATCAATCTGCGCTGGTGTTGCGCACCAATGTGCCTCAACTGGCAATAGTGCGTTGCTTGGGCGCAAATTGTCTGTCAAATGACACTAAGCGCCCATTCGGCGGACATTTCTCGGAACTGACCATATTGCGTGTATTCAGCGCAAAGTTGCCAATTAACGACTGATTGTGTCTTGCTGCCCACATCGCTCACATCGGCTCTCTCCTACACGCTTTCTCTGGAGCGTTCCTGGGAATCCTGTGTTGCATACGCACACCGGTAGACGTCCTGTGTTGCATAGGCGACTCTGGATGCCCCGAGTGCCGATACACATCCTGTGTTGCATACGCACACCGGTACACGTCATAGGTTGCATAGGCGACTCTGTGTTGCCCCGTGTTCCGGTACACGTCATAGGTTGCGAACGAAAGCGCCATGGTAATCATGCATTGCGTCCTGTGTCCTATTGGACAAGGCTGCACCAGTTGCCCCAATGGGTGTTGTAATTGGTGACATACTCTGCAGATCAATGTGACCATGTGCACAAGTACCTGCCGGTTTGGCGGGCGTGATTATCAAGCAGTACAAATGCAAGTTGGTGCCCTTTGCGGCCCCGTGGAGCTTCCTCCCTGTCCGGACGGATGCATAGAATCCACTGAAATTACAATAACCCAAGCGTTTTTAATCATCCGAAGCTTCCTCTCGCTCGGGCTGAGCTAGGCTCTGGCGTCGGCCCAGAGGTTCAGACAGGAAATACCCCTCTGTCGCGCCGCGCAATGGGGGTTGTTGCGCCCTGTTCGGCTCGATGGAGCCCCCTCCCTGTCCGGACGGCGGATAGAATCCACTGAAATTACAATAACCCAAGCGTTTTTTATCATCCGAAGCTTCCTTTCGCTCAACTTGAGCTAGGCTTTGGCTTCGGCCCAGAGGTTCAGACAGGAAAAAACCCCTCTGTCGCGCCGCGCAATGGGGGTCGACGTAGCCCAAGTTACATGGTGTCGGTGGGGTAGGTGGGCGAGTACCGCTCCTCGAACTCTCGGTAGTGAGTCTGGATGTGCAGGCTCTTGTAGGCGGGCCGACAGCTGAGGAGAGAATATCTGGTTGTCGCAAGTGCCGATACACGTCCTGCGTTGCGTACGCTACCGTGGGACAACCAGTAGCGTGTCCGGCGCAGTATTGCTTGCCCAGCCAAGACCCGATACGGGCGGTGCGGGGCAGTGAGCCGTAGGCGAACGAAGGCGCCCAGGTTATCTGACCTGTCATCCGCTGACTCGTCACTACCTTGTCATCCTCTGACTCGTCACTGGCCCACACCCCCCTGTGACTCGATTAGTGACTGGATCGGAATCGAATATTCGCTCTGAATATGCTGCCTCACATGCCCGCGAGGCAGCCACAAGCCACGTGTATAGTGACGTGTCTGCTTGTCGTAAGCTTATCACCTCGTGTCCTATGCTCGCCGCTTCCTGTCGTAAGCTCTCAACATGCCCAAAGCCACCAAGCCGATTCGGCAGCTCAACTATCCGCCAGAGCTCATAGAGATCACAGACAAGTATGGAGCCAGGCCCGAACTGTCCAAGGTCTGCGCATTCTACGGCCAGGCCGACAAGGAGTCGACCTTGCGCAGACTCTGGGATGACGCCCTGCGCAACGTGGAGATGGTCCTGCAGGACACACGTACGCTACCACACATTCACAGTTGTGCTATGTGCGTTGCTTAGATGCCGTGTGTCGATCGAGCGTGGCTTGTGTGATGGCTGGCTCGATCGTGTCACATCGAGCGTTACCTTGGACGTTGCCTCGACTGCGTCATGTCTACAATGTTAGTACGCGTTGCCTCGACTGCGTCATGTCTACAATGTTAGTACGCGTTGCCTCGACTGCGTCATGTCCACAATGTTAGTAAGCGTTGCGCAACATGGTACTGCGTCATGGCCAATGGTCCAAACGCGTTTGGCTATCTGAGGACCAGCTGAACGGATGACAACATGTGCACTTATCGAACGCACGGTGTCCCATGGTAATCTCTGTTCATACTGTCTCTCCGATTTCCTAATGTTGACAGGTACTGATGCGCAGGTCACAAGTGGCGAGGACAGTATGTGGCGCTCGGCTATGCGCTACCCGGGGTCAGCAAGAACGGCAAGAAGAGCGGCGTGAAGCCCTCGTGGCTTGAGTCGTACGTTGTGCCGGGACGCAAGAACACCGACATCGTGAGGCTGGAGTTCGAGCTCTTCAAGGCGTCCACGAACAAGGCCTTCAAGATACTGTACGCCTTCCAAGCGCTGAACACGGGCCGACACGGCCACCACGCCAACCTACAGCAGAAGGCGCTCTCGATGGTGTGCTATGGCGACCCCGACAACACGGACGCTTCGTCGCCTCGCCAGCCCTCTCCCGTCCTGGTCCTGCTCCCGCTCATCCATCTCTCAACCTTTGGCAAGGCCCTTCTCGAGTACCACCTACAGTGCTTCGCGCTCACCGGGAAGTCGGGTCGTCGCCAGAACTTGGGTGAGGACGCAGGCGCAGTGCTGATGACGATGACAGCACTCGAGAATCACTTCAAACGCGCCCAGGTGTGCCCCGTTCAGACCGTTCAGACTGCGCTGCGCTTGTCTTCACGTGGGCAAAGCCTTTGGCGATAGGGAGCTCACTATGTAGCATAACTATACTGTCTCTGTGAAGGCTATCTCATTAGAACGAGGCTACGGACTGATACAACATGGCCGGCTCTCCGAATTATCAGACTGAAGCTAGTTCTTCTCGAGACGCTTGGGATAGTGGATGGAGCGTTCAGAGACTGTTTAGTTTAAGAGTCGCTTGTTCTAAAGGGCTGCTTTAACTAAACCTGCTGCAGCTCTTCTAGAACATTCTCATCATCTACACACAGTACGACCAGATGGCCCGTTTCCCGTATACAGAGTGTCGCACATGGTATGGCTTCCTGAACGTATGTTGATCTGTGCAGCTGGTACGGACGCACATGGCGGAGATGGGCAACATCACTCTTTGCCACCGCCTGGGCGCCTATGAGCTGATGAACGACAACACGATCGACAACCTCAACGCCGACACTTACCATCAGCTGGAGACCTCCGCCGACGCCCACAACCGGAGCGGCCGCAAGCGGCCAGATGGGAAGCCGCATGACTTGCGCAGCGATACCGGCATTGCAGAGCTCGTGAAGTACATGCACAACCTCAACCTCGAGCGCGTCGAGGACGGCCGGTATGTTCTCCCGTCATCACTGCGTTCGAGCGTTCCAGTATCTGTACACCCATATGAGTGCATGTACAGGAGAGCTTATGCGCCCGACATGACACCACCGGTGCCTCGAGTTCGTCGCAGAGTATCGCCTTTGACGAACGCTTGCCAAACGTGGTGATTGACAGCAGCATTCCATGCACACGATAGACGCACACAATGACAAGCAAGCTCCACGTTGTTTGTATGCATCGTACACTGCACGCATTGCTCTCGCGCGCCACCCTCAACGGTGATACAGTCACGATTGTTGTGGCGCGTGCCTATGGATGCATGCCTTTGCTGATACATGCCTCTGGCCGTGGTGACTGACATACATCCACTGACTCCTTGCGTCCAACTTGCCACCAGTTCGTCAAGCGTGACAGACCATACATCTTGGGCCCCACAACCGGCGAAGAATACCACAAGGTGGGAGACGTCTGACAGGATCTGTCCACTGTGCAGGTTCATGGAGGACGAGCCTGTCACCCTGTCGTGTGGCAACATGATGCAGCGGGCGGCGCCTGTGGACCTCTTCATCGCCGGCGACCACGAGGCCGCGTCAGCGGCACAGGCCGTCAAGCAGTCCAAGCAGAGACCCTCGACCGCCAACCCCCCTCTCAGCCTCCACCTCCTGCTCCACCCCTCGCGTGCTCTTCTCTTGGGCTTCACAGAGGACGTCGCGGCCATCATCGACCTTCTTGCCTTGAATGGCCACGAGATGGAGCCGCCGAGCGGGGGTCGCGCGACCTGGCTGGTCGACCCCGACAGCTGCGAGGGGGATCAGCAAGCTGCGCGTGTCAACGGCGAGCGAGCTGTGCTGCTAGGAAGGGCGTTTGCGTACGCGCTCCTGCCTGACGGCCGCTCCGCCGAGTACGTGGATCTCCAGAAGCGTGTTCTGGCAGCGTTCCGCTTCGGATTCGCAGCCCTCTACATGCTCATGCTCACGCTGCTCTTCTTCGTACGCGGGTTGGAGGCTCTGCCCATGGAGGAGAAGCTGAAGGAGGCCAGCAAGCTCCGCGAAGGGGCCAAGCAGTACTCTGGGCTCGGCATCCCAAACTACCACGTCCTCCTCCTGCCTACCACCGGCACGGCGCCTGTCGCAGCTATCCTCGAGGACCCGGTCCTGGCTGTCAAGGTCCTTGACGCCGAGCCTGGTATGCTTTGCTTCCTCTGTACTTGTGTGTTGTACATCTCTGTTTGGCCGTGCTCGCGAATTGTAGCGCTGTCAATCATCTCTCATCGTGTTGACTATGCTTCCCAGGCTGCCATGCGAGCTGCAGAATCAGCCGATGTATGTGATTGTAGCATACGTGCAAGGGGTCTGCTGCCATAGCAAGACAAGACCAGGTCAGCGTGGTGTATGCTGCGGCGTGTCATGTAGCGGTTGTTAGATGAGTCTCTGGCTCAGTCCAGTAGTCAGCCACAGCCACGTAGCTTGCGATTCCTTGTGAGGACACAGTCCCAAATCTCTCCACGATGCCAGGCATCTCACACATAGGCGCACACTGGCGCGCGAGTGCCTACAATGTATGGCATTTGACTCTGGGCCGCGGGGCTCCACAACACAAGAGCCTGACGCAAGTGGCGGTGTCTGTAGCGGTGGAGGTCGACGCCTTCACGTCCAGGCACCACGGCTACAAGGGTCCAGATCAGGAGTACAGCATCCGCACGGCCGGCCAGCCTGCCCTGGGCCTCTTCAACCTGCTTAACCTCGCCCTCCTCCTCGCCATCGTCGACGCGCGTGTCGGCCGCTACGAACCCACTCCCAGCTTCAAGAAGAAGGTGCCTGAGCTGCTCAAGTCCGTCTGGGCAGAGGCCGGCTTCACCTACCTCTCCAAGCTGGTCGGTCCCAACATCACGTTCTACACTGCCGGCCGGTCCACGGGCATCTACGTCTTCCGCTGGCTGCGCGACTTCTTTGAGCGGGCTCTACAGATGCTCAAGCACGAGAGGGAGGTCTCGAAGAAGCACTACCAGTGCGACAAGATCGATCCCGAGCCGGCCGTCCGCGGAGAGGCCATCCTTCAAGTCCCCTGCGACCCTCGCCCCAGCAGCGTCGAGACCGAGCTGGTCCCCATCCCCTGCAGCGACAAGACCATCCCTCCCCTCCGCGACCTCTTTGCAGCGCGCTGCACGCGGGGCATGCTCGAGCAGCTGCGTGGGCTCCGCGACCGCTTCCATCACAACCCCAAAGCTGTAGTGCACCCAGCACCCTTCGGGCCGGACATGTACAGCCTCGTCGTGCGTCTCCTGGAGCCTCCCGCCCCTGCTTCGCCTACCCTGGGCCTCGACGGCAGCCCCGTGCGCTTCGACCCCAGCTTGGCACACTCGCGGGTGTGGCCTCGCTTCCGCACGGCCGTGGCCGACACTCTGGGCGTCCTCCCAGCCCGCGCTGCCCAGACCGAGCCCTTCCCCTTCAGCTACGCCTTCGAGACCTGGAAGCCGACCGGGTGGCTCCCTGAGATGATGAGGGAGGCGGGGGACCGGGCGGCTGTCCGGGACGTGACGCCCTCGCCGCCGCAGCAAGCAGAGGGCAGCGCGACACCTACAGCGCGGCACCTGGCCGGGCAGGTCATGTGTTGCAAGGACGCAGACACCATGGAGGCGTACATGGAGACGGCCCACGACCTGTACGGCACGAGCGGCTTCGACGCTGTCTACGACATCATCCTGGAGTGTGCCGGCGCTGCCAGGGTGCCGACGCCGGACGAGAAGGCAGTCTGTCGGGCATTCATGCGGGGCCAGACTGAGGCGGCGCGTGCCGAGGGCCCTTTGCGCCTGACTTGGCCCCATCGGTGCCCCGAGACGCCGCCGGTGTGCGAGACGCTGGGCGGGGTGGGGGAAGACCTGAGCGAGATGATGGAGCAGGCGGTGCTGAACGTGCCCTCGCGAGAGGCAGCAGAGGCGGAGGAGGTGCAGATGGAAGAGGATGCGGGGCAGGCAGAGATGGAGGAGTGGGAGCTGGTGGAGGCAGAGGTACAGGCGCCCCCGGCAGAGGTGCAGGCGCTCGAGAAGGGGCGCTCTGGTGTGTCTGTAGCTGGAGCGCGCCCCCGCCGCGGCTGCTTTGCCGTCAGTATGGACGAGGACAGTCTCGCCCAGCGAACCGCAGAGAGGAACGAGAGGGCGGGCATGACTGCACGCTCCAAGGCCAGCGCGCACGAGGGTGTGCAGAAGGCGGCCGCGGTGCCGAGTCGGGCACCGAGCGTCCTGAAGAAGCGCACGCCGGCTGCTGCACCTGTGAACCCTGCGCACAAGCGCAGCAAGCTCGGTTCAGGGTGGGAGGAGTTTGAGGAGGGTCAGGCGGTCAAGATGCTGGCGTACGACTGGCAGAATGACGAGGGGGACATCGTGAACGCTCTGGCTCATCTGCTACAGGACGACAAGCGGTTGAGCTGGAAGGAGGCAGACGCTGTGTCCTGCGCGGGCTGGGACTGGAGTACCACTGACACGCGATCAGTGCGTCTGAACGCTTATGAGATGCCGCGACGGGTCGAGGGTGTCGGGTACGTGTTTGACCGCAGTCTGGCGACTGTACAGATCTTCGCAGGCACGAAGAATACCGTGGTGGAGGCTGTGGCGCACAAGGACGGCTCAGTCAGTGTGTCCTGTGCCGACTGGGATGAGATCAAGTAGGGGCTGTCTTGGTGCACCAACGTGGGGACTGTCTTGGTGTGTGGCGTTCGTGGGAAAGTGGGGATTGGTGGGTCTGTTATGTAAACGCCTGTCTGAGACGCCGTCATTGACACTTGGTTGGCATCTCTGGCGCACTCGCGAGGTGGTTGAATGTGCAAGGGCGTTGACCAGCAAGCACCTATAGACGGACATTGTGTGCGACTACATGCCGACTACATGCTGACGTTCAGAGCGCTTGAGTGGACGGATGACGAGACAGACGACACCAGCAAGGATGCAATGAGCGACGATAGGGAGAAGTACAGCTTTGAGCAGCCTTTCTGACTGTGTGTAGGTCATGAGTCACCGGTTTGTCGTTGTCGAGGAGTTCATCTGGCGGCGTGAGCCGTTTGGCATCCGTACCTCTTGGGCAATCAAACCAGCTTTTGTAGGTTCAGTTCATTGAATCTAGCATGCTTCGATCGTTTATGTCCTCTAGTAGCCTTCAGGTTGACTGCCTTTAGGATGCGGTCGTATAGCTGTATTCCCCCTTCACAACCCTCCATGGGATTCCGTTTGTACATGCTACACGTTCTCAAGCTCCATGCAGGGTCGTCGCGCATGCGCAACCATGCTGCCCGTAAGCAGTCCATTGTACATGACACTCTACCGTTTGTCCGCAGATCGTTTGCGGCATCGGAGGTGAGGGCTCTCGCTAACAGCTCTTTGGCTAGAGCTATCATGGTGTCTCTTTCGCTGCTTGGTTCATTGCCTGCCCACACAGATGGTGGGCGGATGGTACCCTTACCCATTTGACTCCAGACTAGATTGCTGGCTGTGTTGTCCATGTTGTTGCCGTTCAGATGGCGGACGCATGCACCCGGTTCAGGCATTGGTCCGTGGAACGCACAGCAAACCGCAAAGGCTACACCGCACGTTACGCCATTGTGTCTAAGCTGTAGACGGCTGACCATACTTCCATACGAAGGATGCTTTCCCGACCAGACACGTCCTTTGCTACTGACTCTCAGTCCCACCAAAGCTTGCCTATCAGCCGGAGCATGTGGACCAATCGCCCCTTCTCTCAAGTAGCACCATACTTCACCATCCAGTATGTGTGGCACTTCCCACTTCCATGTACATCCCGCCAACCTGCTCTCACTCGTGATAGCTTCCTCAATGTCTGACCTCTGCATGTTGTAGGCAGCGGCCGCAACCTGCAAGCTCGTGTAATACTGCTCTCGACCTTCAGAATCCGTAACTGTCACCGGCATGGTGGCTTTCTGCAAACATCCCGGGTTGTCGGCACGGGTTTTCAACTCGTGCTCACGGCGGCTCAGGGCTTGCAGGTTGATGAGTATATTGTCGCTTCGACCTCGCGGGCCTATGCTTCCCTGAATGTGATCCACATCGTAGCCTGCTGGTATGACCTTGAAACAGCCATATACGAAGCGATGTGCTAGCACTGTGTGTCGCTCGAGGTCATCGTTCATGAGCTGGTGCACGATGTATCCTTGCGTTGTGCATGTACCCCATATGACCCTGCCGTGTCTGTTGTAGATGTTCCCATCCGTGTCCGCCGAATACATGGAATACGGATGCGCCGCTTGCCTGCGTTCCGCCATGTGTGCCTTTGAACCAGGGATGCACGAAGTCTGAGTCCAGGATAGCTGTACCCAAACGTGCAAAGCTCTTGACTCACCGCTATAATTGGAACTTAGTTTTGATTATTCTACCCGGCCTTATGTCCTGGAAACTTTTACTTCGGTGATCAAGCAATTCACTTTCGACTGAAAGGTATGTGACGATTTGTTCCCATCGATAACTACAGTAATTGCAGTGCACGACTTGTTTACAATGTGTGTCTTATATACTACGTACACAATCTGTGCTTAGGTGCAGTCATGCAGAGGGACGGGCTTTCAAAAATAGTCTATTCAATTCAGTCTTGGAAAAGCCGGCTTGTGCTTTGAAAGAAGTCGGAAGCTTCCTCGCTCAGGCTTCGGCTAGGCTATGGCTCAGAGTGTCAGCACAAGCAAAACCACCTCGTCGCGTCGCGCAATAGGGGTCGATGTGGCCCAGCTTACATGGTGTCGGCGGGGTAGGTGGGCGAGTACCGCTCCTCGAACTTGTCGTAGTGACTCTGGATGTGCAGGCTCTTGTAGGCGGGCCGTTTGGCGTTGGTGGCCTTGCCCCGGCTGACCTCCAGTCCTAGTCCTCGCTTCACGATGTTCTTCAGAGCGGTCAGGGTGGCTGTTTTGTCGGTGATCTGGAACATCTG
>JAULKP010010075.1:0-13676 GCA_032356005.1 Ulothrix subflaccida
CTTAGACTATTTACAAAGTCAGCTCGAAACTCAGGGTTGGACGCAACAAAACCTGTAATTAAAAGTGGAATTGATAGTGCGATAACCACACCAAGCCATACAAAAACTTTAAGCCAGACCGGCACAGGTATTTCGCCTTCTTTGATAACCCCTACGCCAGCAACCGCCTCAACTGACACTTCAGGCACTAACACTGAATTTCTTAATTCAATATATAGTTTGTAAAGATATATAGAACCGATTGCACTTAAAACTATAGCGAATACAATCGTGAATATACCAACAGGAATCGCAAGAATTACTCCGACAATTATTGCCTTATCTCCAAGCAAATATACTAATAAACCTAAAAACAATATAACTAAAATATAAGCACAAAATATTGATAGCGGAAACAGTGCCTTCTTAATAACTTCCCAGATTCTTCCTTCAACAAGTCTTTTAGAAAATAGAAGAGCCTGAAAACCTTTCTTGCCATCTATAATATTTGCATAAGTTGCAAACATAAACCAAATCATAAATATAATTGCTGGTACAACTAACAAAACCAATCCAGATAGAATTAAAAATCCAAGCAAAACAGCTACCCAAACATAAGGAAGTGTCTTTTTGAAAGATTCTATCCATATAGCCTTATATTCAACAATTTGATTTTGATTAAATTTATCTGCCGCGAGTGGAAATGCCACTTTTCCTGCAAAAGATACTGCCATTGAGACAAAGGTTAGAGCCAAGATAAAAGTAAATCCTATCAAAGCCAGAATCATACTCGCAACACTATAACCCTCTACAAGAGTAAAAATTAATCCCCCTACGTACATTGCAACCGGCGCAACAACATATTGCAAACCTGAATTTACAAGTGCAGGTGTTATAAGAATTAGAATAAACATTCGGAGATTTGCTTTCAATAAAAGCCATGACTCCTTAAATATTTGGATTGATGATTTCATGGTATAAATTCTATCACATCCGAAGTGGTATTTTTTTCAGTTCCTCCCTATGACTTTTGTACTCGGGAGACTCTAACTCCACAAGGTTCCAAAACCCTTGTCCATGATTAAACTCCTTAAGATGACATAATTCATGCACAATTATGTAATCAGACAGATGTACAGGTAGCAGCGATAGTCTGTAGCTAAAATTTAAATTACCTTTTATAGAGCAACTTCCCCACCTAGAAACAGTATTTCTTATTGCAATCCTGCCAGACGGAATTAAATCTATACCATTTTTAACCCGATATTGTTCTTTGAAATATTCAATTCTTTCTTCGACCAAAACCCTTGTTCTAAGCTTATGTTCGGAATAATGCTTTTGACTGGCTAAAGTTTTTTTCCTTCTTCGCCTAACCCTTACAGTTCTGAACTTTAATTTTAGAGTTAATTTTCGGTTGAATAATTTTATAAATGACATTCGTACAAAAATTAATTATTTCAACTTAGCAATTGTAATTTTTCCATCTGATGTGAATCTGCCTATTTTCCATTGACCAGACAAAAACTCTTCCTTTTTAGCTAAAGCGTCAACGTTTTCTAACGAATCTAAAATATAATCTCTCTCTTCATCAACATTTCTATCAACCGTATGTGAAATTTTATAAGTTAAATGTTCTAATCCAAAACCAATATCTTTTGTACCGGCGCCAACCCAAAGTATAGGCTTATTGTAATCAACCACATGTTTATTTTTCCAAAAATAAAAGTCTTGGAATTCCGGCTCATCATTAGCATCACTTTGGTCGTGGTGCCAATTTTCAATATTTGTATCTTCGATATTGATGGCCCAAAATCTTATATGATGCCGTCTTCTTGGACTAGCACTTAAACTTACCTCTCCCTTAAAATTAATAGCCTGTTCAAATCCTATATCCTGCTTTTTTCCAAATAAGTAGAGAGGACTAAATGGGGCATTTTCATAACTTCGATTAAAGATTGAAGCTAAGGCGATTTTTATACTAGTTCTAATATTTCTTTCATCTGCAATATACCAACCTGCTTTCAAAAAAGCTTGTTTAAGACTCTCTTTGGAGCCAATTAAAATAATATTTACAGGGTCAGCAATTAAACCGTCTGAGGCTCTAGCAAATTTGTGTATTCTTGCACCTCTAATTGCAAATATAGTTACGTGAATAATTCTCGGCAATATTATGTAAGCAGATATAATATACGTAAAGAAAATTGCTAGAAAAATATGTAATTGTTGATCTAATCTATTCCATACTTGGGTGATTAAAAACCAAGCAGTTCCAAGTACAACAATTCCTACTATAATTCTCTGGATGATTCTGAATAGAATATGCATATTTACCTATTATAACCCATCTGAAATTTTATATTAGTTTTATAGAAAATTTAGTCTAAATTGATGAGAATTTAAGGTTAGTTTATATACCCTTAGAACATGCCACAGGAAGCTGTAAATATGAATTTTAACTTAAAGGAAAACTGTCCAAAAGACAGTAAAATACTTGAGTTTTTTGACTTCCTAAGATTCGATTTACATGCGGTAGACAACGCATATACAGCATCAGTTTTCCTAGTAATAATTGAGTTAAATATACTGATTAATATAAAGGACTTAATAAATTCTGAGGATCTATACCTAAAAAATCATATACTAAACAGAATAAACTTCTTACAAAGCCAGTACTCAAATAGTTTTACATTAAACTATTTACCGAGAACTACTTTTAATATAGATATTATCTCACCCTATCCGGACGATATAGATGATACTTTTTCAGCAATATTTTGTATATACAAATTTAACCCTAGTCTAGTATCGAACTTACAGATATCAAATTTAGTTTATTCTCTTGATCAAATTAGAGATAAAGAAAGACCATATATATTTAATACATGGTTCAAGGATGCTTCAGATATTTGGAGATCAATTGACCCTATTGCCTTAAGTGCCGTTTGTGCTTTCTTTCAGTCTATTAATATGGGTAATAAGAAGTTAGGTTCATATATTTATTCTGAAATATTAAAATTTAAAGAGAACAATATTAATTTAGATGATGTAACTGCGAGCTCTGAATTTTATCACTCATATCCATTGGCCATATACTTAGCTTCGAGATTAAATTTTGATTCTAATCAATCAAATATATTAATTCATAATATTTCAGATAAGATTTTGAAATATTATGAAAACTCAAAGCATGTCGGATTACACGATATTCTTAAGAATAAAACAGATATCCACTTCCTCACGTCTAGTCTATTTCAAATTTTAAGCAAATCTCCAAAAGCGAAAATTAGCCGAAAAGTTAAACATAAAATTGATAAAATTTTGAATCATGTTGATTTGGACACAATACGTGAATCAAGTACCGAGCTTCCTTACCAGGAAGAGTCTGCAGACTTGAATCCCGGCCCGTTGTATAACCTATATGTTGAATCAAAAACCACTGACAAATTTACCTATGCGCAATCAGAGTCTATAGAGAAACTAATATATTTTGAATCATATTTTTCAGTTTTGGATTTAAAATCAATATTGGCATCAGACGAGTACGCCCTACTTCATAATATATCTATCCAAGATAATTCTGTGAAAAATTTTACCAACTCAAATCTATTTGAAAATAGAAGAAATTGTTCTGACTGGACCAAAAAAATTTTAAACAATATCGTAGGAGTCAATAAATATGACTTACACAATTTAGAGCACTTAGTAATAGAATTAATTCGTAGCAAGGATTATAAACTATGCGAAGATATTATTAACCAAGAATCTAGACTTACAAATACCCTAAGAATTGATCTACTGAATATACAAATACTTGGATTATTAACCTACTATATTTACGACAAGATTATTGATTATGAGCTTCCTGCTTCATATATTATCTATTTTACAAAGTTGCAAAAATTGTACACCGAAAACTTAAATCAATTTAATGTGAGTATCGAATACCCTATTAGTTTATTTAAAATATACGAAGAAATTATATCAATTTCAGATGATTTTTATCTAAATTATTTAAATAGTAAATACCGAGATACTAAAAACAAAAAGCTATTGGCGAATAAAAGCATCAATCCAATATATGAGGAACACTATAAAAAATCACTTGGTAGTGCAATCGTAACAATATACACATACCCAGAGTATAAGGAGGAATTATTAAGGTTTTACAAACATTACTTGCTGACGCGGCAATTATTAGACGATTTAAAAGACTTCAACCAAGATATGCATAGATCCAAAAATACTACTATGCAGTATTTTTTGAGTTCAGCGGAACAACCTTATAAATTAGATTTAGAAAAAATATGGAGCACAGTCGATACACACATATATGAAGCCTGGCAGAGTATAAAACTATTTACTAATCCACTAAACAAAAACCTATCATCACATATGCATGAATTAGAGAATAAAATTAAAAAATGCAAATTTGAACTTGATGTTTTAACTCACCTCAAAAATATTCATTTTATATCCAAATATAATTTACCCTCAAAATAAATTAATTACTTCTGGCTTAAAGCTTCGGAAATAAGTTTATTGTTGATATAAATGTCTACTGATTCAGGTAGGAAAATTTGTTCAACAGTCTTACGTATTTGATTTTCGAATCTAGGACTATCACAAGCTCCTGACAAAGAAAGTTTACCCGATAATTTAACCTCATTTTCACCAGGCACTTCTTTGACACTACTTATAGTTAACTTTGACTGTGAGAGAACATTATAAGGATCAATTCCCTCTTTTATGTTTGCCTCAGATCTTTCTTTTTTCATCTGTTCAAAAACAGTATTATCGAATATTTTTTCAAGAGCATAAGTTACAGCGTCTGATTTTGTACCTCCATAAGCTTCACTTATTGAAATTTCATAAGGAAGAAGGCCATCACCACAACCAATAGAATTAGAATTTTTTAGATCTGACTCATACTTCGCTAGATCTATATAGTATAAATTAGCCTTGGTAAATGGCGCATCGAATACTTTTTCAGGATTTGGATTAGTTGCCATCACCTCACCATTTGGACCAAATGGATCATGCTTAACTTGGTACTTTGTATAAGCTACAAAACTAAACAATGCTATAACTGCAACGATAAATGTAACTGCGAAAACTTTTCGATTTGATTCTGGAATATTTGTCATACACCCATTCTACTATATATAGGCTACTTTTCCATACCTCTCAAAATCTCAATTCTTTTCTCAATCGGTGGATGCGTCATAAATAAGCCATGCAAACCTTTCATAGCCTTATCACCAAAAGGATTAGAGATATAAAGGTGTGCAGTAGCATCATTTGCATGAGCAAGAGGGGCTTTAAACTGAGAAATTTTTTCAAGTGCACTTGCTAAGCCTTCTGGATATCTTGTTAGGAGAGCACCGCTAGCATCTGCCAAATACTCTCTTTTTCTTGATATAGCAAGCCTTATAATCGCTCCAGCAATTGGAGACAAAACAACTAGTACAATACCAATAATTAGAAGAGGGTTTGACCCTTCCCTTTTACTACCAGTTAAACTAGACCTCAAGAACATGTCAGCAACTATCGAGAGAAAACCAGCAAGCACAACAGCAATTGTTGAAATCAGAATATCCTTATTGCCAATATGGGCAAGCTCATGCGCCAGGACCCCTTCTAACTCAGGCTTATCAAGTGTTGTCAGTAATCCACGAGTAACAGCGATTGCGCTATGATCTTTATTTCTTCCTGTTGCAAAGGCATTTAGAACTGGATCTTCAATAATATAAAGTCTGGGTTTTGGTAAACCGGCTGTTATTGCCAAATTTTCAACTAGGCGATGGTAATCTGGAAATTCTGAAACCGTTGCTTCCTTAGCTTTAGCCATTGACAATGCGACCTTGTCTGAATACCAATAACTGAATAGATTTAATCCAATACTGAAGAAAACTCCTATATATAGGATACTTGGATTTTGGTAGTAATAACTTAAAAACCAACCTACAGCTATAATTAATCCAAACAGAAAGAGCATGAGTGACCATGTCTTTAAATTATTTGAATCTTGATGTGTATATAGCGTAGCCATATTTAGAATTTAACTTCAACAGGTTTTGATGCAACTTCTTTTTCCTCTCCAAGCTCGAAGAAAACCATCTTAGTAAACTTGAACATCTTTGAGATTATATTAGATGGAAATGTATCAACTAATATATTCAAATCTCTTACATTTCCATTGTAAAATCGTCTTGCTGCCTGAATTTTATTTTCAGTATCAGATAATTCTTTCTGTAACTCTAGGAAATTTTGATTCGCCTTTAGATCAGGATAATTTTCAGTCAAAGCAAAAATTGACTTCAAAGTACTACTAAGCATATTTTCTTTTTCAGCTCTTTGTTCAATAGTCGCATGTTCTTCTATAGCATTTATAGCTGAATTTCTAGCAGAAACTACTGCCTCAAGAGTATTTGATTCATGCGCAGCATAACCTTTTACTGTACTAACTAGATTTGGCACCAAGTCATATCTTCTCTTAAGCTGCACATCGATATCAGCCCAAGCTTCCTTGGCTCTAGTCATGAACTTAATAAATTTATTGTATAAAGCTATAAAATATAAAACCGCGATGATAGCAATCGCTGTCACTAAAATTAATGGTATTGTCATGCGACAATTATACCTCATCTGTCAATTCGGTACAGTAGAGGAATCCAGCTTAAAAATCCGTCTTAGAATTTATTTTTGAACAACTTTCTTAGGTAAAGTTTGTCTCAACATAGAATAAATAAAGAAAATATTTAGAGGAATGGACAAAATCGCAATATTTAACACAGGTACTATCAATGTGAAAAGTGCAACAACCAATCCGAAAGTTCTAGAATATATATCAATTGAGTAAGCTATTTTAAATGGCTTATGCACTTTATGCATCTTTAGTATCCAATATGCCAAAAGTCCATATACCAGTGCCCAGAATAAAGACATTATGTAGAAACCTACAAGTATAGGAAAGAACAATAAGAATGGTACATATTTAGCATGATCCTTTATCCAAGTAGCCTTTCCTATAAACCATTCTTGATCTAAAGAAATATTTAATCCTGGAACTTCCGAAAATCTATTTACCTCAATATTTACACCATCTGCCCTTGAAATTATTCCTTCACTATTTATTAGAACTAGTGAGTCTTTTCTATTTAAATCTTCTCTAGTTAATTCTGTTGTTGTATCTAATACTAAAAAATTTGCATGTTTTTTAGCCTCTCCTATCACACCACTTGGCATGCCGATAATTACAGGATTAACATTTGACTTAAGTGTACCGTCTTTAATAATCACCTCGGCCCCTGGTGGCAATAACTCTCGTGCAGTTTTATCTAGAGTCGGTAGCAATCCAGAAATATTTACCGAAATAATAAAAACCATAAAAAGAGTTGCAACGACCTGCAATTTAAGTAAGTAGGCAAAACCCATTTTCTCTTTACCATCCAAAACGTTTTTATAAAAACTTCTTTTATTCAAAGATGCAAAAAATGTTGATAGAAATTTCATATTTACAGATTTTAGCATACTATAGTTATGTATGGAAAAAGATCCCAAAAAACCTTCTGGCAAACCAGCAGGAGATCCAAGTTCAATCAAACCAGCAATACGCACTCGTCTTGCTATATTTTCAGTGGTATTTATTTTGCTATCTTTTGTTTTGACTCAAAAAATTTTAGAAGCTTTTGACAATGGATTCAACTTTGCAAGCTTCAGTAAAAGCATAATCAATGCAAATGCAGAAAATATCTTTCTAAATGAAAACCAATCAGACATCCCTAATCCTGTAGAAGAAAAAGAAAGTCGCAAGATATCTCTACTGTTCTTTGGTGATATCATGCTCGACCGTGGCGTGCGTGCTCAAATATCTAAATCTGGATACGAAAAAGTATTCGTAAACGCCACGAAAGAATTAAGTGCCAATTACGATTTAACGATTGCAAACCTAGAAGGACCTATAACAACTTACCCTTCAAAAACAATTAATTCTCAAGGTAAAGGTATTCCTGGATTTACATTTACTTTCGCAACATCTTCGGCTGTAGCCATAAAGGAAAGTGGTATAGATATTGTTAGTCTTGCAAACAATCACACTGACAACTTTGGATATGAAGGATTGAAACAAACAATATATTGGCTTGAAAATGCAGGAGTAAAATATTTCGGTAATCCTACAAACTCACAGACATTAAATATAGTATGTGAAAATGAAGTCTGCATTGCATTCATTGGATATCATGAATTTACAAGCATAGGCAATACCGCAATAATTAATGCTATATCAGAGGCCAAAGTTCGTCAGGCGGACTATATAGTAGTGATGCCGCACTGGGGTGTTGAATATCAAAGTAAACCTAACAAAAAACAAATAGGGCTGGCTCATGACTGGATTGACGCCGGAGCAGATTTGATAGTTGGTGCCCACCCCCACGTTTTGCAATCCGTCGAAACATATAAAGGCAAGAAAATTTTTTACTCGCTAGGCAATTATCTTTTTGACCAATACTTCTCTTACGATACAACGCATGGCTTAGCAGTCGGTATTCATATTGAAGAATCCCTTGCTCCGAAAACTGAAATTAACCAAGATGCACAAAATTCTCAAGACATACAAAACAAAAGTAATTTTGAAATTAAAACAATAGATCTAATTCCTATAGATAATACTTTTAGTATTACTCGCCCTGCAACAGGTAAAGACTATGATCTTATTCTTAAAAAATTCGAGAATATTAAAATCTAATTCTAATATTGAACAATATTAATCAAAGCCTCTTGTGCTTGATCTAAAAATAACTGTGATGATGACTTGAGACTCTTTTGCTCCTTGGTATCAGTATCACCTGTTGAATTTTCCACCTGTACAGATTCAATATATGTAGAGAATGAAAATTCAATGCCATTTAAAGTGTAGTAGAAATATACTTTACCGTTTACTTGCACAGATTGATTTAAGCCAGAATATTTAACGGTAAATCCTGATAACCCGCTTTTATAAGTCACTCTTTTCACTTCTTCAATAGATAATTCAATCTGTGCATCAGATTCCGAACTTAAAGCTTCTCCCATATTATCAATAATCAATTTGTTCAAAATATTGTTAATGGGTAATTCTGATGAATACAATTCAATATCCTCAGCTATTGTTTTGTTTTTATCCAGTGATTCAATCCCAAATGCGATAAATCCAATTCCAGATTCTCCCTTATCGGTATTTTCCAAGTTAATACTATTTCTAAAAACAGGAGCAAATCCTGGAGCTTTTGCAGGATCATACATAACCCAGCCTTTTGGATACTCAAAAGAGGAATTTCTATTTAAGTCGATATAAACCTCTTTTTGCTGTGAGATAGTACTGTTTTTGACATTTGTAACATCTGTAAAATCAGCGCTTTTTATAAATTGATAAACAAAGAACATGAACCCTAAAACTATTATTCCAAATATACCTATTACAAGTGCTTTCATGTTAATAAGTATACTATAAACAGATATTTAACCCATATGCCATAGGTTAATTTAACAATTTGTGTGAATTTGCAAACAATTGAAAATATGCTAATATCTTACCGATGGATATCACCTCAATACTCCCTATAATTCAGATCGTCCTTGCTGTACTCCTCACAGTAAGCGTACTACTTCAGCAGTCAGAAGCTGGGGCTGGTGGCGCGTTCGGCGGTGGAGATTCTGTGTCTACTTGGAGAACAAGACGAGGTCTAGAAAAATTTCTTTTCTTTTTCACAATTGTTGTAGCAATACTTTTTGTTACATCTGCAATTGTTGCATTGAGAATTATCTAGGATTCTATAGCGACAAAGATCACTCTGCATATATATAAATCCTAATTTTTTTAGTACGTCTTAGATCCTTATATCAAGACATGTATTGAGTCGGTAGATTTTCCTCATCTATTACGAGTTACCCGACACCTTATCGTGAACATCTTTAAATCAATGCGACCTAGCGAAAAAATTGCTACTGTTGCTGCCTTATTTGTTTTTATTTTAAGCTCGATTGCACTATATACAACCGCACAGCACAAATACGGTGTTGAAATCCCTGTATCTGGTGGTTCTATAAATGAAGGGCTTATTGGCTATGCAAGATTTATAAACCCTATTCTAGCTTTTACAGATACAGACAAAGACATTACATCTTTAGTGTATTCTGGATTATTAAAGGCTACTCCTGAAGGCAAATTAATACCCGACATCGCCGAGTCTGTTACAGTTTCGGAAGACGGATTAAGATACGATGTAAAAATTAAAGACAACATTGTTTTTCATGACAACAAACCTTTAACTACAGATGACATTGAGTTTACAATCCTAAGGGCTGTTGATCCTCTTACAAAAAGTGTTAAAGCTCCAAACTGGGCTGGAGTAACTGTAGAGAAAATCAATCCTTTTGAGATTAGATTTACTTTGAAAAAACCTTATGCGCCATTTGAAGAAAATTTAACTTTGGGAATATTACCTAAGCATATTTGGGAAAATGTATCACCTGACACATTTGATGTAAGTCAGTTCAACAAAGAGCCAATTGGTTCAGGACCTTATCAAATTAAATCTGCAAAGAAAAATTTGGAAGGTTCATATATTAGCTATGAACTTGAATCATTTGATAAATACTCACTTGGCAAGCCATATATAGATAAAATTAACTTGGATTTTTTTATTACGGAAGAAGAAGCTGTTAAGGCATTTACCAGCGGAGATATAAACTTACTTGGTGGTATTTCGCCGATTTTAGTTGATCAAGTTGTAAATAAAAATGATGCTGCACAAGTAATAAAAAATTCTCTACCTAGGGTATTCGGAATTTTCTTCAATCAGAATACTGAGCCATTGTTCATAAACAAAGAAGTTAGAAAAGCACTAAACGACAGTGTAAACAAGCAAGCTATGATTGATGAAATTCTAAAAGGCTATGGTATTGAAGCAAATTCTCCAATTCCAATGAGTCTTTCTCGCATATCAACCATTTCTTCAACTTCAAGTCCTTCTAAGAAAAGTGAAGATGAGTATATAAAGATAGGTAAAGAGATTCTTGAGTCTGCTGGCTGGGCAATTAGCACATCAACAAATATTTATGAAAAAAAGACTAAAGACAAAGTCGAGAAATTGTCTTTCACAATAACCACTTCAAATTCCCCTGAATTGAAGCAGGCTGCTGAAATTTTACAGAAACAATGGACAAAACTCGGTGCAGAGGTTAATATCGAAGTATTCGAAAGCTCAGATTTGACGCAAAAAGTGATTAGACCAAGAAAGTATGAGGCCCTACTCTTTGGACAAGTTATCGGAAGAGACCTCGACCTATACCCTTTCTGGCATTCGTCACAACGTGTCGACCCAGGACTAAATATTGCCCTGTACGCAAATATTAAGGCTGACAAAGCTTTGGAGACAGCTCGTAGCATAAGCGACCCTACTTTAAGGATAGCTGCTCGATCAGAATTTGAGCGCGAAATCGCAAACGATATTCCTGCAATATTTTTATTTTCACCCGAGTTTGTTTATCTATCAAATGAAAATATAAATAATGTAAACATTTCAAGTATGACCGAATCTGCTGAAAGGTTTATGGATATACACAAATGGTATACGGAGACAGATTATAGATGGAAAAAGAAAGAAAACTTATAAAATAATTAATAACAATATAATGAATAACAGAAACACAAGACCAACTAATAACAACTCAAATCAGAAAGCTGATGTTGTTTCAGAGTTCAAGCAACTTGTAGACAAAGCACTCGAAGCTGAAGGAAGATCGTCTATAAATCTTCAGCCGAATTCGGTTCCTGCTTCAAGTGAAGATGAGAGTATGGCTGAAAGATTTGATCACGATGATATATTCCTAGACGACCAGACAGATCCAAATATGCAGGATTCTAATTCTAATTCTCAACAAAACAGAAGAGATGGAGATTCTTTCGATGGTTACAACAACCAGAGAAGAGGTGGTGGCAATAACAGTGGAGGTGGTAGCAACGGTGGCAATGGTGGCGGAGGTAAAAGCTCAAAAAACCGTATGCGCCCTCGCCCACTAGGTGTCCCTAAAAAGCACAGCATGATTGCACAGAGCAATCCAAATATTCCAATTCCACCAGTAGCCCCTGGAACAATTCGTATTATTCCACTTGGAGGTGTGGAAGAAATCGGTATGAACATGACCGTGGTAGAAATCGGTGACGATATTATTGTCATTGATGCTGGTTTTAAATTCAAAGACAGTGACACTCCAGGAGTAGACTATATTCTTCCTAATACAAAGTATCTAGAAGAAAGAAAGCACAAGATTCGAGCCATGATCGTTACACACGGTCACTTGGACCATATCGGTGCCCTTCCTTTTATCATGGACAGAATTGGTAATCCGCCAATTTATACAAGAAACCTGACATCTCTTATGCTTAAAAAGAGACAAGCAGAATTTCCGCACGTTAGTCCATTTCAATATATAGTTATTGAAGGAAATGAAAAACTAAAAATCGGAAATCAATCAATACAATTTTACGGTGTGAGCCACAGTATTCCAGACTCACTTGGTATCGCTATTGAAACTCCATACGGATATGTGACAACTCCTGGAGACTTTAAAATTGATCACCGAGACACTGTAGTAACCGAACAAGAGCTTAAAAACTATTCGATTTTCGACGGTAAAAATGTTCTCCTTTTTATTGGTGAATCAACAAACATTGAAAATCCAGGATTCTCAACACCAGATCATATTGTTCACGAGAACCTAGAAGAGATTGTAAAAAATTCTACAGGTCGTCTAATACTTGGTATGTTCTCTTCTCACGTAAATCGTATTGCTCACGTAATTCACGCTTGTGAAAGAATGGGTAAAAAAGTAATTATCGAAGGAAGAAGTATGAAGAACAATGTCGATATTACAATACAAGCTGGAATTTTGAAGGTAAATAAATCTACATTTATAAACCCTACAGAAATTGACCAATATCCGCCTGATAAAATTGTAATCATAGCCACTGGTGCTCAAGGTGAAGAATTCGCTTTTCTAATGCGAGTTTCAAATAACCAGTACAAACACTTTAAGCTTACTCCTCGAGATACTGTAGTATTGTCTTCTTCAATCGTTCCTGGAAATGAAAAAGCTGTACAGAAGCTAAAGGATAGTATTGCAAGACAGGGTGCCAAAATCATGCACTACAGAAGTTCAGATATTTATATTCACTCAACAGGTCACGGTAACCGAGGTGAAATCGAATGGCTACACAGAAAACTTCGACCTAAATTCTTTATTCCCGTTCACGGCGAACACCGCATGCTGATGGAACATTCAGGCATGGCACAAGCAATGGGCGTTCCTGAAGAAAACATTGTCATCATTAAAAACGGCAACATCATTGAGCTTACTCAAGACAGCATTGGCTTTAACGGCACTGTTCCTTCTGGTATTGAACTAGTAGACCGCGCAGGCATCGTTCAAGACAACGTAATGAAAGAGAGACAGCAGCTAGCAGAAGATGGCGTAATTACCGTTGCTGCGGCGATTGATTGGTCTGGGCAGCTTGTTGCACCCCCTGCGCTGCACTTAAGAGGTGTGGTAACTTCCGTAGAGCAGTCTCTGCTGCAACAGCTTGTTAATCGTAATGTCGAAAGACTACTTAGCGATCGCTGGGGTGACTTTAGCGAAACCAAAGATGGTGAAACCGA
>JAULKP010010185.1:0-13645 GCA_032356005.1 Ulothrix subflaccida
GTGCGAAGCACGGGTCTCCCTAAGGTTTTTTGCGCACGGCTGCCGTATCGTGGCTGACTGACTGACAATACAACCACGCTTCTTTGCGAATGTGGAAAAACGGCAATTTCATTAAGAATCGTTGGGTCATAGAATCAATGACTCGCGGTTTCCATCAACAAAAAAGGATGTTTTCACATGGCCGACCTAGTCGTAACACTCACAGGGGACGAAGCAAAGCTCTTCCGCGCTCAACAGAAGATCATCCAGCAACAACTTGAAGAAGCGAAAAACGATTGCCAGGAAAATTGCCAGGAAAATTGTAGGGTGATCCATGGGGCCAGGTGTGATTTAATCTCTGTAGATCGACAAACGACTACGGAGAACTACACATGCGACCTACGAATCGACACAAAGCACCTATTTCGTTACTTGATTTCGTCCCTAAGCCAGCCGAAATCTCTCTGAGACTTGCCGAGCTGCGCTCGGAGCAAGCCCAACTCGAAAAACTCCTAGATGTCTCCACTTCCATTTGGGAAACGCGTTCGTCGGCAGTGACAAAGAGTACGTCCGAATTGCTTTCTCCCAATTAATTCAAAACGATCGGCGTTCTTCCAAGACTCGAATACCGATGGCACTCAAACCGTTCACTCTCCGTCATGAATTCACCTCAACATGGGAAGTGAAAAACGCAACAAGTCTCGGTCATGCCTAAACTGTGTCGTCACTAAGAAACAGAACGGGTGAAACCGTGACACAAAACCCAATTAACAAGGAGCGTGACCCGTGGAAATGCTAACCGCTAAAGAAGTTGCCCTACGATACCAGATCACTCAAGACGTGGTCTACAAGATGGCCAAGGCTGGAGAGATTCCTCCACCGGTGCGTATAGGCTCTCGATTGCTACGCTGGCCGGCATCGTCTCTTTCCATAGAGGCCATTTAAAAATGGAACGCCGAGAGACAAAAGAAATTAACCATAGCTCATTAAACGAAAAGAGTCTGGTTCGCGGCCAGACTCATTTTCGAAAATCATTTTTCCTCCAAGCACGAAGGATTGCAAAAATATAACTGACTATAAGTCTCCTGTCCATTCTGTTTGAGCTTTTTCTATCTCGGAAGCCCCCGGAAGCCATCCGGTACGAATGGCTGCGGTGCATGCGTATACAAGTGCGTCTAGCCAGTGATTTGCACCTGACCTGATCCAGCGTCGAGTAGGTGGCTTGCCTGGAAGAGTCTCCGTGATTTGTTGTTCGCTTATCAAATGCCTGGAAAATCTCCTGTGAACGGTAGAAGGACCAGCAAATAGCGAGATCGATCCGGTCGTCGATAACGGAAGAACTAGACCGGAATGAACCAATAGCTTCATTGAGTCGGCGTCAAGAGTCAGCTGATCTAGTCTGGCGCGTTTGACTCGAGATAGATACCATCTTCCGGCTTTGTCGATCGACCGAATAACGTTTCCAGTTTTGGATGGATGCGAGTATTTGCGTTTTTCTAGCTGCGTTTCTCCTCGACCTAGGACAGGTAGGACGATTACGTCAATTTGAATTGATTTGACCGCGTCAAAAATCGCGTCGGGCTGATGTCCGGAGTCGACGTAGCATGCGTGCAGTGGGATTCGAGAATCGTCACCGTCGCGAAGAGCTCCTGCACTTAGTTGCGACACTAGATCGACGATGCATGATTTGATTGCGTGACGAATGGAAAGCTTTTTAATCGGAACGTCTGCTGTCCCATAATCGACGACGTGGATCGATTGGCATTCGCGAACGGCAATTAGAACCCAATGGCAAAATCGCTCTCCGACGTCGACACCGGCAATCAATCGGATCGTATCTTGAGGACAAACACCTCGAGGAAGATCCAGTCGTCGATCGGCTACCTGGTCTGTAGTAAGTTCGTCTCCTTCTGCATGAGTTGGGGGGGTATATGCCGTTCCAAAAACTAATTGGCTCAGTTGTTTTTCTGATTTCTCGCGTTCGTCACTGTCGGGGTCTATTTGCGCAGAGGCCCAGCAATCGACGGCGATGTCTCCCGCGGGTAGTAGCATGTTGTGAAAAGCTGAGTAATCGAACCAAAGGCGACTAGTTTGGGGAAGATCGCCGGTAATGTTTCCGCGTTTGTCGATCGATTGGCCGCGATGGACAAGCCTCGCATCGTTAAGCATCGATCGACGCTGGTCCTCTTCGATTTGTTCTCCGCATTTGCTGCATTTCCAAAGGCCACGATCCGACGCTTCGATTTCTGTTCGCGCGTCTTGCCACCCAACAAGATCATCTTTCGACGGATTTATAAATTCTCCGCAATGAGGGCAGGGGCACTTGATTTCCGATTCGGAAGAATTGGGTTTGAGAGTACATGGCAATTCTGTCGGAAGTGTTTTGGTGCCTTCGACGAAAAGCCGTCGATCTGCTCGGGAAAACGATCTCTGACGTGCCCGGAGTTGCCTGAGTGGGTCCGCCTCTTCGCTGGAGGCCGTTCCTTTGCTGAATCCTGCGGCCTCAGTTACGCACACGATTCGAGCCGTGTAGCCTGCTTTTGATTGGTCACTTCCCCCAGCGGCCATGATTTTTAACGCAGCGCCGTTCGATAGTGTGACACGGTCTCGGATTGTATCGCCTGCCGACCCTGGACCACGTTTCGGAAGTAGCCGACGCATTCTTGACGAAGCTTCCATCACGCGCTTGATGTCTGATTCCCATTTATCGACCGCCATTTCATCAAGAGGAACGCCGAAGATAGTCTTCTCCCCTAGCTCGCAGGTGTGGTAGAGAAGCGGAGCAACATAGCCGATCAAAGATTTTCCGGATTGAGATGGCCCCGAGTACACGAACTCTGTCCACCTTCCGGAATCGATCTCATCAACCCAAAGCCTAGTAATTGGTTGACGATCGAAGCTAAAGCGTTGCCCAGGGAATTGACCGGACGGAATAACCAGTTCATCCGTGATCCATTGACGCATCGTTCTCGGTGGCCTTCCGATACCGGCTCGGATTGTCTTGGCCATGATAGAATCGAAATCGACGTAGTCAGAGAATTCACTATACAGAGAGTGATCCGCCGTCGAGTTCGACTGCCATTGATTCGAGGAATTCATTGAGCGCCGATTGAGCCGGTTCGCCTCCAACGCGAAATAATCGAGTCCCGAGAGATTGCAGTTGTCCGGATAGCCAACTTAGTCTATCGACAACGTGATATCGTTTTACAAGCTCCGACATCTTTGTTTTTATGTCGATCGTAAGTAGCTCCGATTGCCGTTTGAGCTTAGTAATTTCTTCGCGTAGCTTTTGCTGTATGAGTCCTGCTTCTTCCTCGTCTTCGTACGGTTTTGCGATCGCAGCCAGTTCGGAAATCTTCGCATGCAACGCAGGTATTACATCATGAAGGCAAATAGTAGGTCCGACAATTGGAATTCCATATCGAGATCCAAACTCGTCTATGATCTGGTTTTTGCGGTTCGCCATCCTGCAGTAAACACCTTTGGGAACTTGTCGAAGAAACTCTTCGATTACCGACTCCGCCTCCTCTTTTCTCCAGCGTTCTAGGGTCGCTTTTTGTTTTGTTGAAACCTTTTGTTTTTTCAATTCAGCCAAACGAATCGTGAGTGCCTCAATCTCGCGATCGTTTGATGATTGAGTGATTTTCGTATAGGCTCTTTTCGGCATTGCAATTGCGTTCAGCGGCTATTCTGGTTTACGGTCCTCAGTTTCCTTGCTTTTTCCTTGGGAAGATTGCAAAGTCCTCATCACGTTAAACACACTCGACATAACCAATCGAGCATACTTGTCTTGCTCTTTGGCGAGCAACCCGATCAATGCCGAGATACCCAGGTAATACCAAGGACTACCAGCACGATCGGGGTTACGATCGATGAGAAAAGTAACAATTCCGAAAGACAGAATCCCAGCCGTAAAACCAAGAGCGCAAGCGTTGCTAAAACTGCTGCACTCATGGTCGCGTACTGCTCGAGCAAAAGCCGCCGCGAACGCCACAGCCCATACGACCGCAAAGAAGATAATCTCTTCGATTCGAAAAGTCGTGATTTCATGCACTATTCACCAGTTTAGATTGTTTCGAAGCACGCAGCCCCTTGGAAAGAATCAAGAATCACGGACAAACGCGATTGCCGTTTGCATCGACATAACAGCGATCTGACGTTGACCATAGCCGTTGCGGTGGTGTGATCGCTTTCAGAGCGGATCTCACCGGGGTGTAAACTTTCTGCTGGCTCGATTGGTATTGAGGAGCCTGGTACGAATAAACGTTGCAATCAGTGGGGCTCGTCTGGTAACTCGAGTACGACACTGAACCAGTTGAGCCGCCGCCAACCGATCCGCCTCCTGTGCTTCCATTTCCAGATTGATAGCTCGCAGATGTTCCGGTTGACGAAGTTCTCGAGGAGCAAATAGACTCGAGCTTTTCAACTCGCTTTCGAATATCGTCAATTTCCTGGTCGATAGGTGGCTGTTCTTTGACCTCAGGTTTCTTTGGGAGGTAGTTCCCGAGCGATGGCTTTTGGCTGGATTCGCTCTTTGGCGCGTCAATTTGGACGCTACTCGAATGAATGTTCGCGTCGATTTCGTCGGAGATCGAAACCAACCGGATTCGAGAGCGATTTTCGTTGTGAGGCTTCGAGTCACTATTGAACATCGTGCTAGCCACGCCAGCGATGAATAACAGTGCTCCAATGATTGCTTTACCAATTATACTCTTCATCGTTACTTCTTCCCTTCGGTTGAGTGAATTTCGGAAAGCTCGACACTTTCACCGTCGAAAATATCTTTAGCTTCCATAAGTTTGAACAACGCTTTTGCATTACGGCCGTTCGCCTGCGCGGTCTGTTGCAGGAACGACAATCGATCAATTGTGGCTTGGACAACCAGGGATGGAGTTGCCCCGTCTCCATCTCCAAGAATGCTTTCCGATCGCCATTTGATACTTCCTCCTGGTAGGTGCGATTGACCGCCAAGATCGTCGTTACCCTTTGACTTATTGAATCGATAGTTTGATTTTCGATCTTGCATTGGCACGCTCCCTAAGCCGTTTGGTGGGGGATCATCGGAAACCATGATTTCCGCAATATTGTCGATTGATGTTTGGTTTTTCTTTGGAACTTCAAGACACGCAACCATTGCGAAACAAAGTGCCACAACGAACAAGATTACGATTGCTATGCCAATGGTTTTGAAAATCTTGAGTACGTCTGCTATTGATTTGAAAATAATTTCAATGGCTTTCATGGTCTTTCTCCAGCAATCGCGATCAACACCACAATCGCATAGATGCAAACGACCAGCATAAAATACATTGCACCAGAATCGCGTCTCATTTTCCGTCGCCTCCGAGTTTTACTGATCGGATGGCAAATTGCTCGTAAGCGGTCGCTTTCTCTTCAGTCAAGATTCCAGTTCCTTCCGTTCCCCAGTCCTCAGACCATGAATTATCAAAGTCGACACCGAATCCACCGTTTTTGAGGACGACTAAGCGAACGGCTAGAATTAGATGCCCCCACCAAAGGAGTCCCATAGTGGTCGGATCGTCGCAAAGGAGTGAGGTAGCGAGATCGTCAAAGCTATTACTCTCGAGCTCTTCATATTCTACAGCTTTGTGGAGCGACGCATTTTCACGCTGTTCAGCAGTGTCGTATCGTCGATCGATTGCGGCATCTGGCCAGTATTGCAACGTCGAAATGCCGACCTTCTTAGATCCTTCAATCGCTGCAGCAGCCCACCAGCCTCGATTTTGGTAGTTGGTGATCTTGGCAGCCAAAGACGTGGCCGACAAATGGGGTACCTCGTAACCTGCCTTACCATAGGTGTACATGATCCCCTTGGTTGTCCCGTAACACCAGCAATAAGACGCCGTTTTCTGGTTCAGAACTGGGATCTTCAAATAACGCTGAAGGTGCCGCAATGTTGCTTGTTTGCGTTCCTTCTCTTCAATGCGTTCCTTCCATTCTTCTCGAGGAATTCGCTTTCGAGTAGACGCGTTGCAAACCGACGCGAATGGAACCGCTGAAAAATCTCGAGGAACATAGCCCCCAACGCCCTCGTTGGCCTGGACATAAGCGGCGAGCTGGCTGGCAACCGAATTATCGATAACGTCCGCGCCGAATAGTTCTGAATGAAAAGCCATATTTACATCCCTTTGATGAGTTGTGAGACGCGTTTTTGCATGGCTTCAGGATCCTTCGGAAGCTTGAATTGCGAAGCCTTTGATCCTTTGGCGACAATCACACATGGAGGCTCTTCGGTGACCATTTCGCGGAGTTCTTGCAACGTTTTCGATTCCTTGCTCACGTCATCCTCAACATCATATTTTCGATAGACGACTTCGTTTCTGTCGTAGAATTCGCGAAGTGGTACGCTGGTGAAAATGGCGATCTGATTTGCGGTAAGCTGGTCGTGATCCCCTGACTCTTCCACAATGACTACGTGGGGCTTGTCGACTTTTACAGTTGAATCGTCGTTTGGGGTGGATTTGGGGAGAAACGAGATGGCTAAAACAACCAACGCGACCGCAAAAGCCGCAATTCCAAGCCATGGTTGACCCATCCTTGGAACCGATACCGAATGACTCGAAGCGCTGTTGATCGGCTTTGATGGTTCATCAAAACCCTCAAGAAGACTATCGAGATCGTCAATTGGAGGAACGGATGCACCCATTATTGTTCACCTCCGTTTGTTGATTTAGCCGACCGAGTGGTTTTTGAAGAGGCAGGCGCGGCAGCCGCGGCGGTTTTCAACGCTTGAATCTCTTCCATCAACTCCGCGACTGTCGGCTCTTTGGGAGGCGCCGGAGGTGGTGGAAACACTTCGTTATTGAGTTTCGCAATCGTTGCCTCAGCGTCCTGAAGTCGTCTTGCAATCGTTTTGACGGCAGCTTTGAGCCGATCATCCTGCGAAAGCTTTTCGATGGGTGACGATTCCATTGCACTTTCAACGGCCGCGACCACCGAAGTTACACCAGCAGCCGATCCAGCAGCTCCCGTTGCTTGATTGATAGCCGTTTTCGTGGCCGACGAAGTAGCCCGCATGGTCTGGAAGTATTCAAAAAGGCCAGACGCAAGATCGAAAACGGTGTACCACAGCCCCGAGAACACAGCCACCATCAGGCCTCCGATCGCAATTGCGATGTCAACAGCGATCGGAAGAACGACACCCGTCACGCTCCCAAGCCCCTCTGATTCACCTTGTGCCGATCGGAACCCAAAATCGATTGCACTGAATAGTGATCCGGTTAACCACCAGCGAAACAACAGAAAAATCGTGACAATTCCAACAAGAAAAGCAAACCCGCGATTCTGTTGCTTTACGATAACCGTGTGCGTTGTATTTTGCATTGTTTTGACCGCGAAGATAATCTACAAGTCGCTAACGAATGCAAAAAATTATAGGTCAGGGTCCGTTTGTTGCGTTTTTCACTTGACGCGCTTCACACATCAAACAAGGGACCGTGCGGATCATTGCTCCGCATTTAGCGCAACGATGTTTTGATCTAGTATTCCGAATGTCGATTTCATCCATAATCACGTCCCCAGACCAGTCATCATCCGCATCGATGTCAAGTTCACACTTGCGAGAGATCCTCAGGACGGTCGATCGATTTACCAAGTATTTGCGGGCAATGTCACTAAAAGAAAGCTGCCCGACATTGAGATCCTCAATTATTTTCTCACGAATACTCTGAGGTAGTTGCGGTTTGGCTCGCATCAATCCCTCGTTTCGAAGCTGCCGATAGACCCGAAGATAATGCAGACCAACGCGGGAAGCGATCGACTTGCATGATAGGCCTTCCAGTGCCAAGTGACGAACAGTATCTAGAGCCGCGTTCATGTCGTCCCTCCGAACGTTGAAAACATCCATTGTCAAGAATTGTAGTCCAAATGCGTGATTCTTCCAATGTATTGCAATGAAAAACGCAACGGCATTCAGTTGAGTTTATCTTCTCACGGTATGTCACTCGTAACAAAATTTCGCGAAGCAATCGAAGCCGCAACCGACGCTGCGCTAAATGCCGACTACGACACCGCACTCGTCAAGGCACGCGCGGCACGCATCGCTTTGACGGCTATTCCAATCAGCGAACTGAGTAACGAAAAGATCGAACACTCGAGGGAAGATCTCGATTTGATGATCCGTGATTTGACCAAAGCGGCAAGCGAACAGAAATCGCTCAGAAACGGCATGATCATCGAGCAACAAATACGATACACACGTCACTAAATACAGCCGGAATGTAGCGAATGCTCGATGATTTCAATCAATCCTACTACGTCGGAAGCTTCGCAGGTGGCTCAATCCAATCGCCGCCCGCCGTCCAAGCTATCTCCACCGAAAGCCGCTGGGAATCTGCCGAGACGAATCGACTGAATGCCGCTCATTGGCAGTCTGTCATGGAAGCCCATGACATCAACGAGGATCTAACCGACGACCTGCAAACCCTGCAACGGCGTTGTGCGTATGAAGTCCAAAACAACCCGCTGATCGAAGGAGCGATCGAGACTCACGCTACCGACATCGGTGGAAATGACGGGCCATCGCTAGAGGTTCGAACAAGCAACAAGGTATTTAACGAAGCCGTCGAATCGCTCTGGTCCGAGTGGGTCCAATCGTGCGAATACCAGCATAATTTAGCACTTGTCGATCTGATTCACGGCTGGGTGGCTCAGCTCTGGTACAACGGCGAGTTCCTTTGCCAAGATGTTTATGGCGATCGAGCTCTCGATTACAAGCTGATTGACATCGGTGCCGATCGACTCGATTTCAGTGGTCGACGCAACAAAAACATGGTGATGGGAATCGAAGTAAACGACTCAGGGCAACCCGTTGCCTACTGGGTCACCGACTTGACTCTGAAAGCCAAATCGCGACGAATTCCAGCCGATCTAATGCATCACGGATTTCGCCGACGTTTCGCTGGACAGCTTCGAGGAATCCCAATCCTAGCCGGTGGATTGCAGCCTTCAGCCGATCTTCGAGACTACGAAACGCAAGTAATGGACGCGGCAAGAGCCGCGGCAGACGCTGCTATATGGATGGTGACGGATCACGTTGACGCTCAGTATGTCCCACTAAAGCCGACCGACTCATGGTCTGTTCATCGTCGCACGGCGAGAGCTGCCGCGCCTGGCTGGAAACCAATGGGTGTCGCTGCGACTCAACCGGCTGCGACACATCGCAATTTCAAAGAGGACAAGGAACGGGACATTGGACTACCTGGCGAAATGCCTCTCATGGTCCTACGGCACGATAGCAGCAAGCACAATTTGTCGTCTGCACGTTACGACGGAGTTCGATACGGTCGATCCGTCTCACGAATCCAATCGTGGATCAATCGTCGAATTCTCAACCAAGCTTTGATGCGACTTGTAACGCTCGC
Organism: Ulothrix subflaccida; assembly: GCA_032356005.1. Classification (NCBI taxonomy): domain Eukaryota; kingdom Viridiplantae; phylum Chlorophyta; class Ulvophyceae; order Ulotrichales; family Ulotrichaceae; genus Ulothrix; species Ulothrix subflaccida. The sequence continues at coordinate 9,363 of JAULKP010010185.1, forward strand.
ACGCCTAGACGGGACATTGCGAATCGACGCACCCGGTCGAGTTCTTGCAACTTGGGCTTGGCCTAAGCCTCCTTCGAACGATCCGTTCAAGGAAGCAATGGCGCAACGCATCCGACTCGAAAACGGGACGTCGTCACTTACGGAGGAGATCGGAGCTACCGGAGGCCGACCAGACCAGGTCCTCGATCGCCGCGCGAAAGACAACGAGCTTTTGAAGGATCTCGGCCTTCCACAGATCATCGGAAGCGTACCGACCGACGTCACCGACTACCTGACGCTTCTTCACGAAAACCAAGATCAGGTCGATCAATCGATTGTGAACAACTATGACCAGGAAGATGACAATGCCGATCAAGAACAAATCTAATCGAACGCGACTACAGAATCTTAATCGGACTCTTCAACGTCATCGTAGTGAAACTCCAACGCCAACGACAAAGCGAACGTCGCGACGAGAAAAACCGCATGTTTCGTTGAGAACGTCGATTTTTTCACCCAAATCAATCGACATTGAAAACCGAACCGTTACGGCTGTGATCAGCACGCCGACCCCAGTTCGAATCTACGACTGGATGACTGGACAGACCGTCGACGAAGTCTTGGTACCTAAAGGATGCCGCAGCAAAAAGCCGACTCTTCGACTACTCAACGCGCACAACAATCGAGACGTCCTTGCGGTTCTCGGCACCGCCGACCAAATCAGGACCAGTGAAACCGAAGTTACTGCCAATCTCACGTTCTCATCCGCTCCCGACGTCGAGCCCATTTTCATTCGAGTCGCTGAAGGTCACGTAAACGAAGTATCCATCCGAGCGTCATATCTCGAAAAAGATTTCACCGAAATTGCTCCCGGTAAATCGCGATCGATTGGCGGAGTAACGTACACCGCCGAAGACGTGACCAAGAGAATCGTTCGCAAATGGGACTCCGAAGAAGTCTCTGTTGTTCCGTTTGGTGCCGACGAAAAAGCTACCATACGCGAAAAAAATGAATTGAAAAACGCAACACTAAAAAACAATGGCAATAATTCAAGCCAACTTTCGCGGAACCAAATTCATAACACTTTCGGAGACGAGAACACCATGCGATTGAACTCGCAAGCCATGCGTCTATTGGTTCGACGCGGAATGTCCAATAAAGCCAACGCTGTCGCCATGAAGGCATTCATCAACGGACTATCGACCGAAGATCGCCAGCGACTCTTGCAACGCGACGCAAACGCATCGCTGTTCATTAACGAACAATCCACCGAAGCTACTCGCCAGTTTTCCGCGAACTTGCGAGATGGTCAAGATGAGGAAGCCAGTGACGACCACAACACGACTGGCCCCTCATCTTCGACCCGCTCTGCCGACCGATCTTCGGACAAAGGTAACGAAACCGGCGACAAGCGAACCGAAAAGACGACGACTCGAAGCGAATCGGAAATTCGCACCGAGGAACGCAATCGAATCAAATCGATCCGCGAACTTGCGACCAAGGACACTCCTGACGCATTGATCCAAAAAGCTTGCGACGAAGGCCTCACGGCAGAACAGGCAGGACTCATGTTTTACAACGCACTTCGTGAACGATCCAAGCAACACGTTCCTAGCCACAACGCAGGTCGAACCGGAATTCACGTCAAGCGTGGCGCCACCATGGAAGCGTTGCAAGGTGCAATGCTTTTGAAGGGCAAGCACAAACTTGACGATTCCTTGTTTGCCAAGGAATCAGCACAAAACGCCCTCAAGGAGGACGCTCGCTGGTTGTGCCGAGCTGCGAACGCGCTCGATAACGACCAGCAAATCGACGATCGTTCCGCCGCTGCAATGGAAGATTCCCACAAGTACAGCCAGCGATCCGAAATCGACATTCTCCGATTCGCCTTACGAGCGGCAGGAAAGAAAGTTCCATCGTCAAATCGCGAAGTCCTTCGAGCTGCGATGTCGTCGGGCGTTCTCCCTCGTGTCTTCGGCCCCGTGATTAACGCGACCATGCTCGCTAGCTATGAGCTTGTTGCAGATCCGACAGAAGGCCTCGTTCAACGCAAGGACGTCAAGGATTTTCGACCAACGGAAATGATTCAGATCGAAAGCGGTAATACGCTCGATCTGTTGGTTCATGGCGTCGAAGCTGGGGATCTTGAGCTTGTCGAAAGCGGCGAGAGCATGCGAATCTACCCATTTGGAAAACGATTCGTCATCGACGAAGACATCGATCTTCAGGATCAGATGGACGTAATTTCGAAGGTTCCTGAGCAATTCGGTAAGCTCGCGAAACTGCTCGCTCCTGATTTGTTTTTTGCGACCTTGCTTGCAAATCCGAACATGAAGGACGGAGCCGCGTTCTTCAACACCGGTGGAACACGTTTCAACGCATTGACGGGAACGGCATTCAGCCCTGACCAACTCGCCGCAATGGAGGCCTTGATGGCCCAGCAAACCATCGCCGACTCAACCGGCTCCAGACGTTCGCTTAACCTCATGGCAAAGTACCTTCTTGTTGGTCGCAACAAGCGATACTACGCCAAGCAAATCACGGGATCGGCAACCGTCACCAGCGCAAACGGAAACCTCAATCCGTATGCTGGCGAATACGAAGTTCGCTCCGACGCACGAATCGCCAACGGCGTGACGAACCCGCTAACCAAAGCCTTCGTTCCTGGCTCGGCCAAGAAACAATTCTTGTTTGCCGAAGGTGGCCAACAGGGATTGGTTATCGGTCAGCTCGCAGGAACTGGCGGCGTGCCTCAGATTCGATCGATGCCTTTGCAAATTCCAGGTCGCTGGGGTTACGCATGGGACATCAAGACCTATGTCGGAATCGGATTCGCCGACTTCCGCGGCGTGGTGCAAAACACCGAACCGTAACCGGCCGCAGTCTATTTGGAGACTGCACCATTCGAACCGACGACATATTCAGCCTCTTCGGAGGCTGAATCACAACCTAGCCCCACAAACTCAATCTTTTAGGTCAAAACATGCAAACAGAAATCATTTCACACGTTGGAAAAGCGGAAGCCGTCGTCTTAACCGCGGCCGCTTCGCCCGGCGACATCATCCTGACCGGAGACAGTTTTCCGGCCATCTGCGGTATGTCGACTTCAACCAGCATGCCGTACGCGATCGGCGACACGGTGAACGCTGAAACCGACGTCATCGCTTGGGTTCCTGCGGCCAGTGGAACAACGTTCGCCGTCGGTGCCTTGGTCCGATGGAACAACAGCACAAAGCTTGCTGCAGGAACTGGCTCCGGTGACTTTTCTCTTGGAACCGCGATCGATGCAAAAGTCAGCGGACAAACCCGAGTCAAAGTGCGATTCAACAAAGTCAAGGTTCCAACAACCTAACGTTTAATTTGCTTCGATAGTGCGACAGTCTCTATCGGGACTGTCGCACAAAACGCGGGACATCGAAACTATGAAAACCTATCAAATCATTACATCGACCAAGCTCGAAATCGAGGGCGAACTTATTTCCGCAGGGTCGAGCCTTGGGACGATTACCAGCGGAATTTCGGACGATCGATTGGAATCGTTGTTCGACGCTCGCATGCTGTCGCTGGCCATTAACGTTACGGCGACTCCTCAACCGAATCCAACAAAACAGCCAGTCGAAACGAATGCAACTCCTGAGACTATCGCTGAGACGCAACTTGAGCCTGAAACAACCGAAACAGAGACAGTAGAGACGCAGGCCAATGCCGCGTTTCCGGGACTCGATACTCGATTGTCGGTCGCTCTCCTGACGCAAGGAATCGGGACCCCCGAGGAACTGAAAAAACAGATCGACGGGGGACTAGATCTAATCGACCTAGACGGAATCGGTAAGGTTGCCAAAACGAAGATTGTCGACTGGCTCTCCGCTCATCTAAAGTAATCCACCAAAGCGCCCAGCAGGGAGCGCAAAAACATGACGTTCCAAGAAATGCTTGGCGAAGCAAAGGAAGTGCATCAAGAGCACTTTTCCGACTGCATTCAGTATCGTGGAAAACCTTCTGAAGACTTCGAGGAAATCCCCGCGATTCCTTACGCCGAAACGCCCAATTGGAAACGCGTTCAAACGGTGTGGACCAAAGTTCTGGAACGTCAATTCGTCGTCGATTGTTGCACTCTGAAAACTCCCTACAAAGATGGGCAAATCGAATACGAGGGAAATCGATACTGCATCACAGGATTTGCGAAATCGCGAAGCAATCGCTGGCTGATCACCGCAGAACGTGACACAGTCACGGAAATAAGCCGCCCTGCATATCGAGGACGCAACAACTCATGATGCTCCTTGCACCACTTGACCAAATCG
>JAULKP010010295.1:0-13637 GCA_032356005.1 Ulothrix subflaccida
CCTCGCCCCCTGCCACTACCTCTACCGCCGCCGCCACTTGAACCTGATTTTGCGTACTTACCATACTTATCTTCTATAGGAGCTAACCCTAATGCTGCACGTTCCGTGTTAGTCCACTCATCTTGTTTTGCGAACTGGTCTTTCATTTGTTGGTATAGCCCTGGGTTTTTATTTCTCCAGCTAGTGCGTTGACCAGAAGATAAGTCATAGTAGCCGTCAATAACACCCTGTAGCTCATCAGTTGGCTTAGGGTAGGGGTTTGTGTCTGTAAACTTGTTAAAACCTCGTTTTTCTGCGTACTTATCTTTAGCACCAAAATATTTTCCTTGTTCATTTCTAAATTGTTCATACCAATCTTGATCATACATAGCAGTTACAGCATCGTCTTTAGCTCCGGGTGGTAGACTATTTTTCCATAAAACCATATTTCTCTGGTCTTTAGGTAAATTAAATAATGGGTCAATAGGTTTCCCGTCTTTCTTATTCTGCATTTCTGCATATTTCTTTTCAGCATTAAACAAATTATCATCTCTTAACTCAGCAGCGTTCTTATATTTATAGAATGGGTTATCTGCAAATTCCTCAGCTACACCGCTTCTTGATGTGTTTGATTTATGTCTTGAGTCAAACTTCTTCCGAGTTTCAGTATCGAGTGTTTCTTTCCAATCATCAACTTCATCAAAAAACGAGAACATCTCGTTTCTTTCTCTCTGTGTTTTAGCCTCATCTTCACCATATTGCTCAAGTCGCACACCAAATAGTCTAGCTAAACTTTGACCAACTGTTTTTTTGCTACCAGAGTTGTTGTAGCCCTCACGTTCTAAAAAGCTTGCATCGGGATTGCTAGGGTCGTTTTTACCACCACGTACAGACTGTTCAGTCCGCATTTTCTCTGTAGAGGAAGCGACAATATCACTGCCCTCTCGGTATGGGTATGGCATATAGGCTTCAACTAAGTATTGTCTACGGTTTCGCCATTTGTCTTTATCTGATAGTTTTTCGTCTGGGAATAACTCCTGACCGTTACGAACTCCGTCAGGGTCAGATATAGATTTCCCACGATAATCTGTATCAAACAAAACGCTTAGTAATGGACCAATTAGTGGGTCAGAAGCCATTTTACTAACTGCGTCTGTTTTGCCCTCTGCCGTATTAAGCTTGAGTGGGTTGATGACATTAAATGGCAATAATTTACTAATTTCATCGGTAAAGTCGTTACCGTCTAAATCTTCTCGGTTGTATACACCTAAAAACCTTGAAGCATCAAAAGCTCCAAATGGTGTTTGAAACTCTGTTGAAATATCTGTAAATGGTATCTTTGGCGCACCAGCACGATTTTCTCTAGTTTCTTTATCTTCCTCATCTTCGCCCATAATGCCACTTAAAGCTTGCCCCATTGCATAAGTAGCTACCGGAAGTGCTGCTAAACGGAGAGGGTGGTCAATCGCAGCATTTTTTAATATCCCAGTCCATAGGTCGCCTTGAAAACGAATAAAAGCATTACCAAACACTGGAGACTTTGCACCCATATCATACATGTGACCTACTCGGTTATAGTCCTGAAAACCACGTTTAGTCATCTCAATAGCATCTGCCACACTATGCCCTCTATCTACATGAGTTTTAAGTGCAGATAATTTTGAGAGGTCGTCAGCTTCACCGTATCGTTTTTCAAACCTATCAACCTTATCTCTAACTTTATCTGTAAACTTAGTTTTAACGTTTCGATTCTTAATATCACGTTGCCACTCTTTGTCGGTATTAAATAAGTTTCTGTCTGAACGCAAGATACTATTACCTATGAGTCCTTGCCGCTGGGCTTCGATATATAGAGGGTCTGAACCTTTACTACCGCCTTTTTTATTGTCCATAACACTTTTAGCCCATCGCTTATTAGCGGTAAACGTAGCAGGATTAACTCCATTCAAATAAGCAAATAAATAGTTTGATGTTATGTTACCAGTACGAACAACAGGATTGTATACAGTTAATAATTTCTTTCGTAATCGTCTTGCTGGATTACCATCGTATAAATCAAGGATATTGTTCATGTGATTGATAGCTTGGCTACCTGATGTATAACCATTGATGTTTTCATATACATCTCTACGCATAAACTTACCACCCCAATTATTCATAAACATGTGACCATTATTAGCTTGATCGTATGGCACTTTAACCCAACCATCTTTTGGCTTGTCTGAGATATACCCAGAGCTATCCGCTTCTTGAACATAATTAGATAATGCCTCGTTGTTTCTTACCTGTCTCGCACGAATAACAGCTAGTTTTACAGGATCACGTAACATTTTCTCTCTAAGCGCATCATTAAGCTTTTCTCGGCTCTTATACATACCAGTAAATAGTTGTTGAGCTGCACTTTCGCTAATACCAACCTCCGAGACAACATCTTTAGAGTTCTTAATATCTTCATACATTCTGGCGATGTATTTACCACCCTTATTTTTTTGCCAAACTTCTTGACTAATCATGCCAGCACGGTAAGAACTATCATTGATAGCTTCACCCATATCTCGTAGCATGTCTGCCGCTTTTTGCTCGTTTTTACTTAGGTCGTCATATTTTGGTGCATTACGCTGTTCTACATAGTCATTATTCTTATTTTTGACCATGTCAGCGATTACAGAGTTAGGATCAAGTGTGGCGTGGACTCTTTCACGAGATGCTTCATCTGGTAATAGTTTGTAGGCTTCCTCACCTAATGTAAGTAGTGCTGAATCAGTATAAGTGTTCTCCCCTGCAAAACGGCTTGCTGCTTCAACCATTCGTGGGTCTTGTCCAGCATTTTTACTAATGTACTGCAACATTCGAGGTATTGAACGAGCAGCCTTGTTGTCGCTCTTAGACATATTGTGTAAGCCTTTAGCGATAGATTCTTCTGCAAATTTGAAGTTTTTGCGTGATATATCTTTAGTCTTGCGATTGCTCTCAATGTAACTACCTTTTTTATTGATAACTGGTATGTTACCTTTTTCATTCTCAAGCTTATTATAGCCTTTATTATCATGGTCAAGATATTTAGAGAATAAGTCAGGAATGGTGTTTGTCGCCACTTTTGCTCTAGCTTTAGGCGTGTCCGGTATTTTGTTAGCTAATTTCGCTTTTTTGGCTGCTACACGGTCTGCACGTTGTTTGGCTTCGATAGCCGCTTTCTTTTGTTTCTGAGCTTTTTCATTCTTAATTTGTTTACGTAGTTTAGCTATCTCAGCATTTTCTTTCTGAGTAACCCTCTTAGCAATAGCTGGAGTAGTATCAACTGGCTGTGAGATAGGCTTACGTGGCTTCTTGGCTAGTCGTTTCTGAGCTTCTGCTAGTTGTTGTTCAAGCAGGACTTCTCTTGGCATATCGGCTTCGGTGTACTGTTGAACCTTAGCTTCGTTATCTAGTGCCGTCTGTTGTTGATTAGCGATTTCGTTGTAGACCGCCTTTGAATCTTCCACGCTCGGTATCATGCCACTCTTACCCTGACCATTCAGCTCGGCTTCAATAGCATTGGCGTACTCATAAAGTGGTGGTTTCTTTCCATTAGCTTTGAAGTAGTCGCTGTAGAACTTGTTGTGTGCGCTGTATCGTTGCTTGCCTTGATTACCTGCGCCTTTCTCGTTGTATAGGTCGATTGATCCACTCTTGTTTTCTTGCTCAAGGTCACGTGCAGTTTTGGCTAGGTCATTGATATATTCTTTTTGTGACTTGTAGTTAGATGCTTCATTGACTACCTCTGGGCTTGCGTTCGGTATTTCGATGGCGGTATCGGTTGCAGTATCGGTGGTTGAGTTTGCTTTGTTGTAGATGTCGGTTAATGCCTTGACTACTCCTGCTTCACCATCTCCAGTCTTAACGTCTTTGAATATGGTTTTTGCTTCTGCTGGGTCAAAGTTCTCAATACTTCTAGCAGCTTCCACCCCATCAACATTATCTTGGTTCATCTTAGCTCGCACTTGAGCCATAACGTCTGTAGGCTCTACACTCATAGCCTTACCTGAGTGAGCTTCGTTGTATAGGCTAGTCAGCTCTTGTTTGGTTTTAATAGATTTATCGTTAAATAAGATATAGTCATTCGCATTTTTACCTATGTTACTTTTTAGACCATCTATACCATTTTTAGATAAAAACAAAGATGCTTCTTTATCGCCACCCAAGATTCTTGATAAAGTTTTATAAAATAAATACCCACTATAAGAGAACTCGTCAAGTTCGCTAGGATTTTTATTGTTCGCCTTAACTGCTTCTACAATTCTATTAACTATTTTTTCATCAACTGGTTGCTTGGAGTCAATGAAAGTTCCTTTAGGAAGTCGTGCCTCATACAGGTTTTTGCCATATTGGTCGTGTGGGATGGTGTCTGAAAAATAAAGACCCCACCCATATCTTTGCCTATTGCTGTCGTTGCTAACTTTTGATATATCAAACTTTTCAAACTTATTTTGGCTTCTATGGTAAACAGGTTCACCCTGAGCCTTTACAAACTCATCAGCAGTCTTATACTTCAATGCTTCTTGCTTAAGTGAGGCTTGTGGGTCTGTCTTAGCTACTGGTGCTTTGGTGGTAGGCTTCTTAGCGCCCTGCACCAATGCCGGAGTATCATCAACTATTGCGCTCATTATTTCACCGCGCTTGCCGTACTTAACTAATTGATCGTTAAAGTATTTCTGACTACCAATGTCTTTCACGGTGAATGTTCTGGTTTCGTTAGTACCATCTAGGTTCTTAACTGTAATCTTTGCATCGCTCTGGAATGGGTGTTGGATGCCGTTGATGTCTTGGAATGAGTTGGTGCTGTCTAGTTTATTGAACTCGGTAGTAGCGCCATCGGTTTGGTTTTTGTATTTGTATGAATCTGGCTCTACAGTCATAGCCCTACCGCCATCATTTGGTGCGTATGAAGGTATTTTTGGCGCTTGTGGGGCTGGGGTGCTAGGAGTGCGCCTCACTAGGTCTTGTGCTATATTATCGATATTACCAGCCTGGTTCGGTAGATTATCCGCTAAGGAATCATGAACGCCGGGCTGGTTTTTGCTTACCGACATGTATTGCGCATTTATTCGTTCTAGCCCCTGCTTCGGCTCTCCTCCTTTATTGAGGTGGTCGATATACTTAGCTAGTTGCTGTTTCTTATCACCACCAAATCCATAGTCGTATAGCCTAAGTGAGTCACTCTCAGAAACACGTATTTTACTAGCATCTGATACGACAGTTGCTCTCTTCTCTTTTTTCGGCTTGAGAGACTGACGCCTCTGCCTCTCGATAGAGTCATTCACTCTCCTCAATTCAGACTGCGCGTCGATAAGTCGTTTAGAGTCGTCTATAGTCCTCTCAAGTGAAGCATTTTGTCTAGCAACGCGCTTTGCGCTCACTCCGTTTCTACCAGTTATGTAGGTTCCTGGCATACCGTCCTGCGAGCCTAGCTTCTTTTCAAGCTTAGATATTTCAGATATAAGCTGCTTTTGCTTGCGTGATAAGCCAGCGGTCGGCACAAAGTCTTCTTCCACACCCTGTGCCTTTGGAGTCTGTGGGGTGGGGGTGCTAGGCTCTATACTCATAGCCGTACCCTCACCGTTCTTTATGATGAGGTCTTTTTTAGGGACGTCTAGGGAGTCGTAGAAGGTGGAGCGAACATCAGGTTTTGCTGCATATTTCTGTACGATTGGACGAACTTCGGCTGGTATCTGGTCGCCTTTGCCCTGTAGTTCCATAGCGAGGTAATCTGAGAAGCTCTCGCTATCCATTTCACCACCGGTATGTCCAGCGTGTTCGTGGGCTTTATGTGTGCTGGATTTCTCAGGGTTCAGTCGTGAAAATGCGGCTTTATCTTCGGGTGTCATCTTCTGCGACCATACATGATGACCGCTTTCGTGGTAGAACTGGAAGTCTAGAGAGGTTGTATGCTTGAACTGACTTTCATTAGATACTTTGATAACCCCGTAGTTATTATCACCAACTCTTGTATTTCCGTATTCGATACCCGTCTTGGTGGGGGCTTTCTCGATGTGTGTAATGCCTTGTGCTTTGAGTGTTGCTATGTTTTCAGGCGATAGTCGGTTCACGAAGTCTGCATCGAAAGCGTTATCTACCCATATACCATGATGATTTGAATAGCCAGCGACCTCCATGTCACCGTCGAGCATAGCGAAAGCACGAGTTTGTTTGTCTGGAACATGTCCACCAACGAACCTGCTTTGGGGAGCTGGCTTCACATACCTCTCCCCATCAGTCATATCCTTACGTGCTGCGACTGCTCTGGCTTCGGCTTCGCCGGCAGAACGGTTGTAGTTATCCATTCCCTCAGTAGCATCAGTACCTTTAGCGAACCCTTCAATTTCTTGTATGTTGTGTGTTATTTCATGTAGTAGTTGTGCTTTTGCTTCTTGTGGGCTGTCTGCAAGTGTAGTCTTATTAAGTTCAATAGTTCCAGTCTTTCGGTTGAATCTTCCAAACTCACCAGGTGTTTTACTTGTATAAAGCTTAACTTTAGCGTTGGCTAGTTGTGGGTATTGCTTATAAAGTTCGGGATGGTCTAATACGTTAGAGAGTTTCTGAGAGCTACTACCCCTTGCATTACGCTTGGCATCTCTTATCTCTTGAGGTATAACTTTTAGTCGTGCATCTATCTCTGGGTTGCTTACGCCCATTTTCTGCATTTGTAACATCATTCCATATTGCTGTTCTAGGTTAGTAACTTTATTTGCTGAATCAAATACGTCATTCAACTTCGCACCCTCATCACTAACCTCAAACCTAGGCTTACCGTCTACACCCTCAAATACCTTGCCTTGATTCTGAAAGCTTGAGAAGTCACCGGCTAGTGGACCAGCGATAAAGCCACCCTCGCCCTTGATACCGTACTTATCTTTGAAAGATGATACTGATTCCATGACGTTCTGTTTAGCCGCTCTCATGCGCTCCTGCATGCCTTGCACTGTTGGCATTTCAGTTACTTTTGGTAATGTCTGTCCAGCTATCTTGTCTTGAGCTGTTTGCTGTACTACTGGGTCTGGTGAATCAAGTTGTTGTTTAACTTGTGGGTCTACTTGTGGGGTTGGTGTATTTTGATTGGTGTTGTTTATAATATCATCAGCTTGCTTGTCTGCTTGAAGCTTATCGACACCATCATTCTGTAGCTGTTGGCTTATATTATTTTTTTGTATTCTGTTAGTTACTGTACCAGCACCCGCACCCATAAGACCACCGACTGCAAATGATTCCGGTACACCCTCTAAAAGTTTCTGTTCATCATTGTATGTTTTTCTTGCTGCATTTTCTACTACTTGCTGCGTTGCTTCTTCTGAACCCTCAGATACGAAACCACCCAAAGCTCTACTAGCTATATTGCCACCAAGTTTTCTACCGAGAGGATTATTAAGTAAGAGATCGCCACCAATCTTTTCTACGCCACCACTTACAAGACCAGCTGCTGCACCAGTACCAACAGCTTGCTTGAGATTAACACCCCTAGCTTCTGCATCGCCTGATATGTCATTGGCAACTTGAGCGCCTTGTATTGCACCAACAAGACTCGTTCCAGCTTTACCGGATTCAAGTAGAGCTTTTAATTTGCTTAGTTTTGATGCTTGCCCTGCAAGTTGTGGAGCTGCACTACCACCACCAGTCGCTATAGCCAGTACTGTATCTTGTGCTAATCGTGGTGCTGCTCTAGCTACTTTCAAGCCTATATTACTATCATACTTGCCATCCATAGCAGTACCTTGTGTGTCGCCAAAGTTGTTCATCTTGTCACCAATGTTTTTGATTTTCTTTGCACCAGGTAGATTAACAGCTTCACCAGCACGACCACCAAACTCAATAACATCACCAGCTAATTTAATAGGGTTAGACTCAGCAAAACCACCAACAATAGCATTGGTGGTTTTATCTAGTCCTGACTTTGGTGCTAGTATCTTATCCGCAGTAACCACATTTTTCTTGTCACTAAGAATTGCGCCACCTGCCGCTTCAAACTGTTTTCTGTTTATTTGCCCTGTATTGTACTTTTTACCTAAATTTTTAAGTGCTTCGCTCTTATTAAGTCGCTCTTGTTTGTCTAGCTCGGCTTTCCTTTGAGTAGCAGCTTGTATCTTAGATTGGTCTGGCTTAGATATTCTCGGTGCTTGTATGTCGATGCCACCAATCTTATTATTAAAGGCATTGCCTGAGCCTAGAGTTGGTGCTTTGAACTGTTGCTGTTGCTGTTGTGGAGTTTGTTGTGGACCAAAGACTGGTGCTTGTTGTTGGCGCTGTGGTGCTTGCTGTGGTGCTTGCTTAGACTTAATAGGTGCATTGTTGACTACGGTGTTATAGGTTTTACCGCCATCGAAAGGATTCACTTGGGCTACTACGCCCTGAACCTGTTTTTTACGGTCTCGTAGAAACTTACCTAAGTCCATGACTGACTACCTCAGTCTTTCTTCTCGCTCTTTTATGCCAGGCAAATATGCTCTAGTCTCTGCTGGCAAGCTTTGGTCTTGTCGGATAGCTCCAGGGTCTAGTTGGTATTGTCCGAGTTCTGGTGTCTTGAGGTTCATAGCTTTAGCTGTGTAGCTCGGTGCATATTGACCGAACAATGACTGTAGCGTTCCAGCTCTTGCGTCTAGTGAACGTGCTGTTGCGTCAGTGGCATTACCTGCCTGAGCTTGTAGCATCATCTTCTGAGCTTCTAAGTCCATAGCTTGCTGATTGATACCTTGTCGGAGATTCTTTATCTGGTCATTACGTTGGTTGCCTAGGTCTTCGAAACCATATCTGAATTGATCCTCTGCATCACCTTTAGCAGATGTAATAGCTTGAGTGTTCTCTCCAGCCGTATCAAATACATCTTTACGCCGAGTACCAGCACCCTTAGCGACTACATGAGGTACAAGCTGTCTACCTACACTAGATACTCCGGCATTAGCGCCACGAAGTAATGATTGTAGTGAGTTGTACGATGTATTAGCGAAGTCATCAACTTGTTCTACACCTTTTTGCTTGTTTTGGTCATTCTTTAAGAACTGGTCTTGATAACCAGCCATAGCTTTTTGTTCTTGTTCGGTTAGTCGTTGTTTCTGTGAACCATAGCCTGATTCAATAGCTGACATGCCTTGAGATTCCTGTGAACCGAGTATACCGAGAAGTCGGTCAATCTGACTGAGCTGTGTGTTCTGAGCTGTTTTTTCTTTGGCTGCTTGTTGAGCTGCTGCTGAACTTCCACCGCCACCGCCACCGCCACCGCGACCGCGACCGCCACTAGCATCATTGTATGTTGGTGCTGGATTCGATTGTTGAGCTGGATAGCCTTTATTATCTGGTTTATATTCTGGATACATGCCCTTGTTTAGTGTCTTTCCGACTGGCGACCCTGACGTTGTTCTAGCGCCACCCTTAACTGATACTCCTGGAATCCAGTCAGGGTCATTACCCAATGCTTGGTTTAAGGCTTTCTGCCCAAAATTTGCTACTCCACCTATAAATGAACCTAAACTCATATTATTCTCCTTATCAAAATTATAGATTGTGTCTAATCTTTGATAAGGTAAAGACTTTGTGCCTGACTAGGCTACTTGACTACAGTATATATGGCTTGCAAGCTATCGGTCAATGACTGTTATAAAGTTCTCCGCCAGATGCTACCAGCTACTAAGCGCCGTTCGCTTCCAGACATCATCGCTAACACAAACATAAATATACGAGCTATCCCACGCCACCTGACCTTTGATACCAGTATCAGTAGCACTACTAGGCGTTCGGTTGGTTATGATTGGCACGAACTTAGTACCGTTATGGATATAGACCTCGCCTGTGTCAGTAGCGTAAAGTGGTTCGCCCTGTACTCCTAAATCATTTACTACCGTAGTTATCTGTGAAGCAGTGCCAGTCTTTAGTTTTAGTTGCTGGTCAGTATTATTCAAACTCATAGACTAACATCTCCTATATTCCTAGCTGGTGAGTTTGGTTTAAGCCTAAAGTTTTTATTCACTAAATCTACAAATAATGGGTCACCAGTAATATTAGCTGTTAACGTAGCATTTGTGGTGGTAAGGTTACGAGAAATATTGTTGCTCATTATAAATGAACCAGACGGTGCATCTCTATATGGATATAAGGTTGTGGCGTGGCGATTATCTATAACGCAGTTGTAGAAATAGGCTGGTTTATGATAACCTGGACTACCTTGTACTATTGAGTACGGGAATGTTGATATAGTTGAATCGTAACTAAATGTACAGTTTCTAAAAGTAACAGATAGGGTTGTTGTGTAATAAACTGACATAAGACTGCCCGAACCCTGAAAATCTATAAATGTACAACCATCAAACAATATAGTTATGCTAGTTGCAGGAACGGTAGTACTAACATTCGTTTTACCGAAAAAGCCAGTACGCCCATTAGCATCATAAGTAGTGGTAAACTTATCAAAGATACAGTTTACGAATTTATGTATCGCATAGCCAGTAGCGGTGTCAATAGTAAATATCTTACTAGTGGTAACGTGGTTTTTCATATAGATATTTTCAAAAGTTGTTGTAGCATCGTTACCGTTCAAAGCTATAACCCCATAGGTTGAATTTAACCCATCTATCATTGCGTAAGTGTTTGAAGCAAGTGAGGGGGTGTCTATTCCTTTGATATGATAGCCGCCCATATTATCACCATTACTGTATGTATAGGTTGATGCCGAAGAAGCAACCATAATAGTATCGCCTTGTGAACCTACAGAGGCAGCCTTAGTTATCTGCTTATAGGGGTTGCCGACCGTACCGTTGCCTGTCGTATCGTTGCCTGTGTCTAAACTGACATACCAAGTAGTAGCCATTATTTCACCTTATCTTTTTTTAATTCTTGAGCTTCAGCATTCAGGTTTGCCAGTTCAGTTTCTTTTTCTGCAATTGCTAAATCAATATCAGCAACTTGTAATATTTTTAGTATTGCTTGCTGTTCTGAATCTTCTAAAGTCTGAGCATATTGTTGTATAAGTTTAATTGTATTTCGGTTAATTGGTATTGTTATTTCGTTCATAGTGTTCCTCCACTTAATATAACAGGTGGCTGGTAAGCCCCTGCACTTGTTTGATATTCTTGTATTACTGGGTAACCACTCAAACTGAGTTGAGATGAATTACCACTCCTAACATCTATTTCCCTTTGTGCTGGAAAGTGAACCAACTCATTATCTGTATTGATAGAAAAGTTTGTTATAATTATTCGCCACTCACCATTGGAATATATTCTTAATGTTGTTGGATTGGTAGTAGTGTCTATTCCTATAGAACCTTCTTCTTCTCTGTCTGTACCACGAAGTACCATATTATAAAGATACTTACTAGTAATGCCGTCAAAATAATAACCCTGTGCGTCACTCTGATAAGCACCAGCGTCCAATCCTGCTTCTGATAACGCTAAACTAGCTTCATTCCAGTTAGTACCGTCATAGGCGTAGTACTCGTTTGTATCACTTGAAAGTGCCACGCTAGGGTCGGCTGGTGTGCTGGTTAAGATGTTTCGTTTTGTATCGATAATTAGGCTTGAGCCAGCACTTATAGCTATGTTGCCTGAACCGAGTAGACTGGTGCTGTTGATAGTTTTAATGTTTGTGCCACTAACTAGAGTGTCTTGCTTGCCTGAGATGTCTACAGGTGGATTTACCTTATCTAGATTCCCAGTGATAGGATTGAACGAGAAACTCATTTTACGACCTCACTACAGAGGTTAAGGCTTCCTTGGTTGCATCGGCATAGGTAACTGTAACTACTGCTACGCTCACACCTGATAGCTTGTAGGTATAGACTTCGCTTGAGGTTGTTGGATAGGTAGCTTGGATTTCGTCGTGTTGCTCTGGTACTAGGGTGTTGTTGATCGCTGCGGTGACTGGCAATGAACCATCTGGATTTAGCGTGACGTATACTGATTTACCTTGTGCATCTGTGAATGATGAACCACCTCCGCCACCTCCGCCACCACCTACTGGCTTATCAACAATCTCTTTCAATAGTTTCTTGTGTTCGTCTAGTTTCTTTTCTACTTTGCTGAGGTCGGTCTTTGGTATATCTATCTTTGGAAACTCTGGGTACTTCTGATTCTTAACAGCCTTGAGCAGGTCGAGCATGACATCTTGTAGTGGCTTGAGGTTTGGTGCGTCTACATTAACCGTTGGACTGGCTACATCTATCTTCGGGTCGAGCTTGAGGTCTTTGATAGCTTTCTCTAAGTCTTTAGTGTCTAGTGTCACTTCATTAAGGTTGGTGACTTTGATAGCATCTTTCTGTTCCGGTATCTTCGGTAGGCTTTTCGGTATCAGTGATAGTTCACGCTTGAGGGCATCTAAACCCTGTTTGAGTGGCTTAATGTCTAGCTTGTTGGCAAGTATATCCTTATCTAGTTTCGATATTGCCGTTACGACTTTATCGACATCAGGTGTAGATATACTTTTAAGTTGATTGACTACTTCTGTTTTGGTTGTTTTGCCGTCTAAGAACTTAATCAGCTCTGTGACTGAAAGAACTATAGTATTAGATATTTCATCTAGTTGAGCAGTCCGCTGTTGATACTGTTTACTCTGCAACGATTGGGTTTCTTCGTTTTGGTAGTATTGCCGTTGGTATGCTCTCTTGTCCATATGTTCCTTATTGTATATTAGTGTGGCAGCATTTATTACCTTTACGCTCCGAGTCGTACTCTACGTAATCATGGCTTTATGCCGCCACTAACTCAACTTAATTAAGCGTTGTTACGAACCCAGATGCCTTTGACACCCGAAGCCATACCACCTGCTGTTAGACCTGAGTTAATTACTGTGATTTCATCTCCAACACGAGCAGTTGCTGCTGTGTTTTCAAATGGTTTACCATCAGTAGCTGTTCCTGAAACACCACCTTCTACGTTGTCAGAAGCGTTTGGTGTGACAGTGATAAGGTTTCCATCATCACCAGTTCCAGATGGACCACCAGATATAGGTACTCCGCCATTACGGATAATGAATGTACCATGTACGGCAGTAGCTGGAAGTGTAACTGCACCGTTAGCGTAGATTACGTTCTGAACGTAACCGCTGTCGGCAGCAGCTAGAGTTTTTGCTTCCGTTACGTTGACAGCCATTCGACCATCAGGTAGGCGGTAAGCAGTTGTGTTTGCTGGGTTTGCCATTTTAATTTTCCTTTTCTTTAGTTACAGGAGCTTCGTCTGACTCCGCTTTTTTCACTTCTTTCTCGCCTTGAGCAGAATCATCGGGTACGAAACCGACCTGAACAAACGCATCTGCAATCTGAGTACCGACACCATGGTTTTCCTCAATTAATACTCGTTGTCCTGATTCTTTGTGGATATAAGCACCTGGCTTATTCGCTGGCTTGTTTTTAGTTATTTCGGCTTTTGCCATAAAAAACTCCTTTGTTATTACTTAGTTAAATCTATCTTAGGTCAGAGAGAAATCGTTATATCATTACCACCCACGGTACAATACAAGTAATCTCTTTATTCCCTAACCTAAGATGTTAATGTGCTACTGACCTCAGGCTTTTGTATAAACTCTGAGACCTACAGCTTTTTGGGTTGGAACGAAAGCGTCGTAGTAACGGCGACCCTCTGCAATCCAGCCATCGATTCCTTGCACATCATCAAGAGTACGAACACTATTAAACTTCATTGGTG
>JAULKP010010406.1:0-13620 GCA_032356005.1 Ulothrix subflaccida
CATGCATACAGACACTAGACTGTTTGGACCTGCTTGATTTAGCTGTCCCAGATCTTAGTGAGACAAAGTGTACATACGTCTGATGCAGGCGACCATGTCTTTGTCTCTCAGATCGAAGTACGATATCGGTGCAAGAATAGGTTCCGGAGGAAATGGTGTCGTGCGCGCAGCGGTCTGCAAACAGACGGGTCGTCAACTTGCATGTAAGACCATCGCGAAGGTCTCGCACAAACAGGTCGATGAGCGCTTGTACGAAATCCATCGCGAGGTGGCCGTCATGCACAGGCTGTCGGACTCGGAATGCGTCGCGAAGCTGGAAGACGTGTACGAGGATGCCGATAACGTGTACGTCATCATGGAGCGCTGTTACGGCGGGGAACTGAGGTACGATCCCCGTAGAAGCGAACGCACAACGGCGTGTCAAATGCGGTTCGTCCTGCAAACGTTGACCCAATGCCACAATTACAACATTCTGCACCGCGACGTCAAGCCGAGCAACTTTTTGCTCCTCTCTGACGCCCCGAACGCGCGTATATCGTCATTGTGGGGACCACCGGCAGACGTGTGGGCCGCAGGAATCATGGCACATCAGCTGCTGACGGGCATCCTACCATTTGACGACCGCGACAGGCCACATGATCCCAGACTTACCGCCATATTTCGCTCTATCCTGAGCGACGAGCTCGACCTGTCGAACGCCTGTCGGGCGGGTGTATCCCCGGAAGGGCGTGACTTCGTCGCTCAAGCCCTCACTCGGAAAGCAGACCGACGTCCCGTTGCACGCGAACTGCTTGAACACCCATGGTTGCGTGTAAAATAGCGTCTCACAAACTGTATGCTTAGGTGCGACCAAAAGCGGAAATTGTTAGACGTCTAGTAGATGTATATACAGATGAACACAGCCGAAGTCAAGGCAGCACTAAAGACCAAGGAGGTTGAGATCAGATCGCTAAATCGCGAAAATAAGGAGCTACAGAAGACTATCGACAAGCTACGGAAGACCAACGCGAAGCTCGACAAGCCCAAGAAGCACCGTGAGCTCAATGCATACAACCTAAAGATGCGTGAAATTCTCCTGCGACCCGAGGTGAAGGAGATTCCGGACAGCCACGCGCGGATGCGTCGTGCGAATGAGATCCGAAAGGAGGAACAGCTCCCCAAGACCACGGACAGTAAGCTGGAGATCGTCGCCGAGAAGATCGCCGACAAGGTCGCCGACAAGGTTTGAACACAATGTATTAATTACTCGGGAATTTTGTTATGACCGCATCAGTAAATGCAGTCACAGCTCATCATTGTACTCATCATGGCCGCTGCTCTACTAATGATGACATCGGGGTATTTCCTGGAGCGCATAGAAGCTCTTCAGAAGAATCCACAGACTAAAGTGAAGATCGTACCAAGAACGATGTACGAGGATCAGATGGGCATCATATGGACGAGCGAGGCGGGCGCACCATTGGTATAGGCTCGTTTTATTTGACGTCAATGATAAATGGTCAAGCAATCGAAGACACTGTGTAGCCCTCAAACACGTACTATTCTTTTCGTACTCCTTATCGCCACCGTCCTCATCGGTTCGTACGCTATCTTTCGGATGCCCCAAGTCCAGGAAAACTTCGATGCTGTTGCGGATCGCAAGGTTCTACTCGTCCACGCCGAGTGGTGTGGTCACTGTCGGACACTTCTCGAGAAGGGCGGTGCCTGGGATCAACTGAAAATTGCTCTACCAGGCGTCACGTTCGTGGACCTTGAAGAGACTAGTGCTACGACAGAGATCGCAAAATACGGTATCACAGGATTCCCGTCCATCCGTATCATCGACGCCACAGGTAATAGCGTGGTCGAATACGATGGTGCTCGCGACGTAGACGCCATGAAGGCGTTCGTCATGCAGAATATCGGCGTCGTCACGACCAAGGTATAGGGTCATCCTATAACTTTTGTGCATATTGGACATGTGGATGCGACGTCGAACCATCCCTTAGAACACTCGACGTGTATGTAGTGTTTACAACTCAATTTGTACACTTCTTCTCCTTTTTTAGGAAATTCTAAACAAACCGGACAAACAGAAGATAATCTCTTACCACACACATGTTTATGAAGATTCACGATGACCGACTCTCCCAGTGGATCCACCGGGGCTTCGTGCTCGACGTAGGAAGTAGCGAGCACCCCGTGAATAGGATCATCTGGATCGTAGTCGGGGTCGTAAGCCATGTCACGCCACTCGTCATCTCTTCTCAGAGCAAGAATAACTTCTGCATTACCATGCCTTTCGGCGTAAGTTCTATGTAAGATCGTCACAGTATCGTAAGCGATTGTATTACCATAAAAATCTCTGGGCATCCGAAGCCAATGAGTCATCTGTGTAGGATATTACCTACCTCGCGCAGATTTATCGGTTCAACTGTTGCGCGAGCCTCAAGCTGTCGGTGGCACCAGTTTTGAAGCTCGTATGTCTTGGTGTGAGCTCGTCACTTCCGGTAGGGAAATCCGCACGGATATTGATGAACTGTACGAACTTCATGTCCTCTTCGGGTCCAGACGCTCTCAAGAAACAATCGATCCAAGCCGCGTCGCTCCTGGGTTTAGATGGATCCTGAACGTTCTGTAGATGCGTACCTAAATCTACTTGCAACGTCTGGGCGATGTATTTCCCTTGGTATCGAACGGGACAATGTATCTTCTCGATGGCCGCCTGTTTGAAGCTCGCGAGGGATTTCCATTCTTCTACCAACTCGTCGTTAACGGTTGTTCGTGGTCCCAAGATCGAATTTATAGTGTCACGCGCGTCCAATACAACCCCCTCTTTGTCATAATTGGCCATATCTATTCTCAAAGCGTCTTTGGCTTTGATCAAAGCCGCACGTGAACGAATGATCTTCTTTTGAATCTCTGAAGCGGTGTTTGCCAACTGCATGATGAATTTTATCTTCACAGTGTGCTTGTCCTTATCCAAACGAAGCTTATCTTTCCGCGCCGATTTGCCGTAAGCCAGTGTGTACATACCACACTCCTCATTGAGGAACATTCCGAACAGTGATGATGAACTCTGGTCCAACCACGCGACATCAACGGGATCTATATTCGCTACTTGCGGCCAGTTTTCTTGTTTGACAATGTACTTCTTCATCACATCGATGGATGCGGCGCTGTTCCACTCCTCGACGTCCACATGTCCTTCGATGATGAGACTCCATGCGTTCTGCAATTGGTCCAACGAGCTCATAGATATTACTGCGTTTATCATAGACAGAGGTGCTTGGATCACGCTATTCACCTCTGATGCTGCTTTCCTAAGCACCAATAGCGTAAACTGATCGCGTAGTGACTTCCAGTTAGCAACATTGATGTTTGACGATGACACAGATGATTCAGTGAACGCAAACAGGTGTGTGAACATGTTCCCCAGTGTGATACCCAGCAGATCAGCTTGATCAGTGATCTTGATGTGCGTTTCTTGTTTGATTTTGCTCTCGGGAAGCCTCGACATCCTGCTCAGCAACTCCATTATATCATCGAACGTTGGTTTGGTGGATGATTTCATGTACTTATCTGCCCACGTACGTACCATGCTGGTTCCGTCCTTGTTAGGGTTCCTCAGTTTGTACAGCGCAGGCAAATCACCCAACGTACTATCGTCGATCTGTTCTTTGCGGAAGTAACTATCCTGAATCACGTCTACGTCTTCTGAACCAGCCATATCGATAAAAGTCACTTTACCGACCACATTACCTGTACCGTTCTTGATGATCAGCCTGATGAACGTATGAGCACGACTACTGAAGTCGTTGTTAGGAGTCATTCTGATGTGCATTCGCTGTATGTTGTCCGTACCGAAATCGCGTCTCACTTTGCTCATCTTCGTTACGCTCTCTGCAAACTCGTTGAGTGCCCGTGGTACCGAATCCACGTCCAGATCTCCTTTCGAACCGTTCACACTGAGCGATATGGGATATCGGTTGATAGTGGCTTTACTGAGAGGCACATGTACCGTACCTTCCTGTATGCCAGATGCGAGATCTGTGAAGTTGTAGTGTGTCATCTTCTCATAAGATCCTCTAGACAGCATGGGCTTGGAATCAGTACATCCACCGTCTTCGATTTCACCATACAGGTCGTTGAGATACATATCGATCGTGCAATTCTTCAAATCTTTGAGGGCGTCGGTCACCAGTTCCAGGACCGGTTTCATACGGTTTGATCTGGTATCAGGATTGTATATCAACGTCCTGGTTTTACCAGATCCCGAAAATCCGTATGCACTATAGACGTAATGTTTATACGTCGAATTGTTTTCGTCTATGGACGACTTAATCATTTCCATATCACTCTTTACGGCTTCTTCCAAATTCGTACCATTCTTGACCGTCATGAAGAACGGTCCGAAGTCGGTTCCGTCGTGTTTGATGGTGCCGAATTTACCGGCTCCTTTGGTACCGGTCATCTTGCCGAACGTCGCTGTTGCAGTCGACTCAGCTGCCGCATCTCCTGGGAATACGGTCCGCGCGTTGACTATAATCCTCACGGGGAATAACGTGTCTCGGTATGTCAATACAGTGGTGTATGCAGTCCATACATCTGAAAAATTGGAGTTATCGTCGATCTGCACGATCGGTATTGGTCGTTGCGCTTTATCTATGCGTTTAGAGTTGTCGTAATCTGTCTGCATCAACCTGTTCAATTCGTCGGAGAAAGTCTTACTGTTTTGAATTCGTGGATTGCTCTTCAAATAGTCGCTGAGTGTCCTCGCGTCGTCTACGTTCTCTATGATGTAATCTATCGGTGCTTTCGATATCAAGTTCATCACGAACGGATGAACTGATCCGATGATCATCATGGTTACGTGCTGTAGAAACGGTATATCTCTACTCAATCTAGATACCACTTCTCGAGACTCCTCTGGAATTTTATCGAGCAAGTTTTTCAGGTAAGATAAATCTTTCGCGCTCAAGTATCCCGCGCCACATAGGCCTTCCTGCGGTTGCCCTTCCATCAACCAGGTGTAATACGACTTGTTCAGGATGGCCATATCTATCACCTGCTTCATTTCAGTAGATCTCTTCTTGGGAGTTACGCCGCCGAGACAGACCATGACGTCAAATTCTTCGATGGCTTTCTCCACTGTGGTGAAATTGTGCGTCAATGGAAATTGAACTACATAGCGTTGCAATTTTTCCAATTGTACTTTAGCTGCAGGCCACTGCATCGTCTTTTCGAAACCGGTGTCAAAAGTAAGCGTCTTCAAATATACCAATTGATCGTACATATCCATAGTGAATCCGTCAGGGGTCTCGTTCGTCGCTATGTTTCGACGCTTCATTATGTGTACGTATCGCTTCAGAGCGTCTGTGTATGTGATGGTTTTATCGTTCAATACGCTCTGTAAGTCCATCAGTTTCGGCCCGCTTACACGCAGTAGATACATCGACTTTGTATCTGCGTCCAGCTCTTTGGCTTCTTGTAGATTGGCTTGTGGTATGGCTTCTGGATCCACTGGTGCTGGTGCTGGTGCTGGCACTGGAACTGGCTCAGGCGCTGGCGTTGGTGGTTGAGCCGGCAACATGATATCATCATCCGGCTCTTCGATGGTCACATTTCTATTTCCAGTGACCATCATAACAGGAGGCTCTTTGAGTTGTTCTGCGAGTTCATCCACGCGATCCATGACAGTCTTCATGTCTCCTGGTTTAGTACAAGCATCTATCTGACCGTTCAATTCGTTCAATGTTGTCTTGATATCGTCGATAGCCTGACTCTGTACCGTGTTCGTGTTGTTCTGTGCCTCTATCTTCTGCATCACTTCACCGACTTTGGCGTGAATCTCATCCTTCAGAATCGTTTCCGCCTTATCCATACTGTTATTCGTCAAGTCCAGGTTGCTTGTCAAAGTCGCAACGTCCACTTCGATCTTCTTTGAAATGTTTTCAAGTTCTATATGTTTACCTACAGATTTAGAATCGTTGTCTGACACAAGTTCCGAGAGTGCAGCTACATTCTTTGTGATTTCTTGTTTGAATTCTTCGGTAGATATCTTCACGTTGGCGTCGTCAGAATGGTGATCATGTACCATTTTCTCCAAGCTCTCCAGTTTCGATTTAATGTCATCCTCAAACTGCTGTCTGTTCGCATCCACACCAGGTGCTTCCACGCTCAAGTCGGCAATCTGTTTGTTTACATCGTTTTTCACGGCTTCTATCAACGTCTGAATGTTTTCAGACGAATGTAACGCGCTATCGGCTTCGTGTGCATGTAACTTCGCTTTCAGGTCATCAATCACGTTTTTGAAGTCCATTTGTACAGCTGCCAACTCCGCATCATGTGTACTCTTGAGCGTCAACATGTCGTTTTGTAGCTGCACCATTCCATCCCTCAGTTCTGCGTCCTGTTTCAAAGCAGTTGCCAGATCTACAACGATCGCATCTATCTGCGCTGTATCGGGTGTAGGGAGCGAATTCGCTTGTACCGCAGGCGTGGCTTCAAGTGTATGTTGTACGGCAGCTTCAGATACGGATACACGGTCTGGATGCTGTTCATTCGTATCATCTGGTATAGAATGAACAGAATCAGGTATCTGTTGTGCTTCAGCTTCGGACATGGAGACGCGCTCGGGTATAGGATTTATATGATCAGGTATCTGTTGTGCTTCAGCTTCGGACATGGAGACGCGCTCGGGTATAGGATTTATAGGATCAGGTATCTGTTGTACACCAGCTTCGGACATGGAGACGCGCTCGGGTATAGGATTTATAGGATCAGGTATCTGTTGTGCTTCAGCTTCGGACATGGAGACGCGCTCGGGTATAGGATTTATAAGATCAGGTATTTGTTGTGCTTCAGCTTCGGACATGGAGACACGGTCGGGCATAGAATTTATAGAATCGGGTATCTGCTGTGCTTTAGCTTCGGACATGGAGTCACGGTCCGAATTCTGCGGAACCGTAGCCTCTGGTACATAATTCATAGAGTTGGAAGTCTCGGGATTTCGTTGAACCTGATATGTAGCTTTTAATGCGGGACGGAGCTTCTGTTGTTCAACAAAAGCCGAAGGTATCGATACAGGTCTGACCGGATTGGATATACCCGAAGCTTTTTGAAAACGTGCGATACTGACGTTCAGCTTCGCATCATGTTGTATGCTGGGCGGGAAAAACATTAGTTTTCTAGCTCCGCTTGGTGTCCTCGCTAGATCAGAATTTTCGAGTTTATCTGACGCCTGATGCAATAGACGTGTCAATGCAGCGACATTTGTCGGACTCGGATCCGCGTTGACGGTCACACCACATCTGTTGATTTTGCTTACCAGTTTTCCGACTTCTTCGCGTGTATTCAGTGTGACAGTTTCAGGCTTGGAGGAAGGAAGGAGAGACCATACCAATAGACCCATACTCCCGACTGCTGTGCCAATGGCCTGAACAGCTGACATCGTTACACATCGTCATGAAAAATTGTACCTCAAAAATTAAAGTGCTTTGTATTGATCTGCACAATGTGACATTAATAAGAAGTACAACGCAGTCGAATCCTCGAAACCTCCACACAGGGTTCAATGTCATCTCATGCCTCCCAGTATCGTCATGATCAGAGTGGCCGATACAAGTACGCATCCTGTAGAAATGCTCGTCGCACTACCGCCTGTAAACACGTCATTAAATACGGGCCACCACGCATTGTGTATATCCTCGTCGTAATCTTCGCCTATGATCAGACGTGGGTCATCATCCGAGTCTTGTACTACTTTTCGAGGAGGGGTGTACGTGTGTAGCGACTTAGTGGCATCGGGATGGTGTAGGTTGTGCATGTATCCTTTACCTCTGATGTGTTTTTCGTGTGTCAACGGAAGTCCATCATGAATGATAGATCTATATTCGTCACGTTCGTCTTTGAAACGGGGATCATCGTTTAGATGTCGAACGGTAGTCTTGTCGTAAAACAAGGGCATTTTGTCGAGATTCCCCACTTCTACCCTACGTTCGTATGGAATAATCGTCTTTTCTTTAGAATATGGTCTGAACTTCACATGATTTCCTGATGCGAGATCATTACCAACGACAGGCGTACCATCAAAATTCACCACATCGTCGCTGTCATCTCGCGTATCTGCCTCGTTTCCAGGAGATGCGGACGGTTCTTGCCGTGTGACTTTCGCCACATTTTTGAACCACTTTTTCGAGTTCGTGAAAAATCCTCCTCCATCCATGGCAAACACCATTCTTTTTTTTCTATTCTTCTGAGTATACTTTTGTACTTTACTCGCAACGTCCAGAACGCCATCTGGAGTTATTTTTACGTCTATGAGCTGACCGAAGTTACGCGCAAGCTCTTTACTTTTAGCATGTATGACATCCATAGCTTCAGCTGACAGAGCTGTAGCTTCGTATACCATTTCTGATATCTTCAGACCTGTCTCTTCAATGGTCATACTGGAATCGAGTTCTTCGCGAACGACGTCATCTTCATCATGTTCCAGTTCTTGTTTGAGTAACGCTTCATCTTCGTCTTGTTCATCAATCTCGTCGACTTCTTCATCGTTTTTGTCAACGGTTTCAATAGTCTCTTGATATTTCTGCATATACGGATGTTGCTGCATATGTAAAGTACCGATTCGTATCGCCACACCTGATAGGAAAGTTTTGTCTACAGGATCATCGGCGCTCCGGAGACCGACTGTTGCACGGTACAGAGCTTTAGCCAAAGTGCCCCCGTACTTGATACCATTGTATGTCGCCATAGTGATATCCGTCAATTTATCATTATCACCTAATGGATACACCTTCCGACCATCTTCGAGCTTGTACCCACGTTCCGGAATAGGTACATCTTCCCCTGCAGCTATTCTTAAATCTACGAGTGCTCTATTAGGTTTCAGTTTGTCATCATATTTCTCTTGCAAGATACCCCATACGACCTGTGCAGCACCAGCCAAAAGGACTACTGTACCCACAGCTGCACCTAAAGCCACAATTGCGGGGCCAGACCAAGGAAGTGTCGCACCGAGTGCTATCCCAATAAAAACCATACCAGAAACCATAGTTTTAGTTGCTATACCATTGGTGTGTGCCGCTTTTGTACCGTCCCACGGTGCCTCTCCGTGGTGTCTAGTAAACCATCCACCGCCGTCCATGGTCTGTGTATAGTTTTCACTGTCATGATGACCACCACCATCCATGCCTCCACGTATCATAGCTACGATATCGTGTATATCAGGTTGCTTTTTCACAAGTACGCGTACGACATCCGCAAATTCTTGTTCGTTGTTGCACTTCTGTCTACATTGATGAATCAAGTTATGCATTGACACCTGAACACTAGCTCCCAACATGCCACATACAGCGTCGCTGATCTCTATAGTTCGTCTACGTCGTTTACAAGAAATGTTCAAACTTGCTGCCTTACGACGATACTCGTCTGAACGTCTAATCTCCAATCCTACCGTTTCCGTAATGTCGACGATTTTTTTCTGCAGGTACACCAACAGGTCAGGTTTTATCATCAGAACGTTCGTTGAGTGCAAAATGGTAGCGCGATATTGGTCGGCCAGTTCGAGTGCTTCCTCGATATCCACGTCCGTTTTGACAACCGGTAAAGGTTCGACGCACACTTCTTCCATAAACGCATTGACGACGTCTTCATCATCCGAACTTTGCTCATCTGTGTCAATGCCATAGTTTGACATACCATACTTTCCTGGCATAGTATGACGTTATACCTCATGTATATTATTACCCTGAGATGAAAAATTGTAACTCTGAAATATTTCGAAAGAAATAAAATTCAGTGACCAGTAAGTCATGACGGCCACACCACCCATCCGTACCCACATCACGACGACCCCACAAGCTGGAGGCGCGGCACGTCTTCGCCGAGCGATCCAGAAATCTGATCGCGTCAAGAAAGATTATGCCGTGAGTCGCGGTAAGCAACTGATGCACTTCGTACGCGACTCTGCCAAACACGACCTGATCGCTCTCGAGGCTTCCGCTCTGACTCTGGCAGAGAAGTTTGGATTCGACGCAGACGCGTACGCGGAGGACCTCGAGAAAAAAATCAGTGAAGTAAGTGATGAGGGCAGTGGGAGTGACACTCCTAGGAGTATGTGAATATACCACGGGGAAAAAGATAAGAGTACAAAACCAATGACAGGTATTGTACCTATCGCTATTTCACACCCCGAAAAAAATTGGGATCATTTATTTCTCACTATGCGTGCGTCGTTATCTGAGATTTTTCATAACCTTACGTTTCCTTGGGAGTACGGTTGGGTTTTTCACAACAGACCACGTATCGAGGGCAATCAACGAATGTCTGATGCAATCGTCACGATACAATGCGCCGTGCGGAGATGGAAAGCAAGACGTGTACGCGCGAGTATGGTTATTCAACGGGCATACTTGCGCGCATCTTATAATCCATCTTTCAAGGTGTGTAAAAAGCGTCTTCTTCGCGATTTCAACGAGCTACAACCTTCATGGAAACGTGTAAAGATATGTTGAATACTGTTGCAAGTGTGTTACCGAGTTTGCTTTCGAATGCATTTCATCGCTATCTTGTGCTTGAAGGCCTACGCTTTCACACAGCCTTTTGCCCCAAAGAACATGCAAGTCAAAAAGATGACGAATCACAACTTGGTAGCTGATGCCTGTAGATTTCGATCCATGTTTTAGTCACATTGTCAAAATCAGCTTACCATCACGGGGGCATAAGGGTACAGATGAGTGGATATACATATGGTAGCTGTGCAATGTATATAGACCACGAAGAGTGTTACAAACGCTACAACCATCTTGTCGGTCGAACCGTTCGTGGGTCGCAAAAAGGCTGCGACCTTTTGTGGTCGGACCTACGTCATGACCTCCAAGGCAGACGAAAACTTCTGAGGGAAGTTTCTCTACCTCCTCCTCCCGGTTTAATGGACAAACTGATGACACAATGCTTACAGGGTCAGGAAGACTTTGACATAGTTCTGATGCGTATCGCTACGGAGAAAAATGGCATGGTGCCCGAGAATCATGCCGATTTGTGGTCATTGTGTGTGAATGGAGCAAGCATGCAGATCAGATCATATATTGTCGCAGACATCGTTACACGTTGGTCTCAAGGCGTGTTCTGTGGCGATTTTCTTCGCTTCTTCCCATGCGTGCAAGTACTGGATGCAATTGACTTGCGCACCCAAGTGTTCAACACACAAGCTTGGAACGTCATCGCCAAGTGCCTGCAACAGTCAGACCATACGTCCGTGGTCACGCGGTTTATACACAATATGTATTTCGCATACGGACCGTTCTTCTCCACCGAATCGTCCGTACATGCAATTGTTGCGGAGGGGTTTAAAAACATTTTTGTGATGGCTGCCGTGTTGACGGATTCCAGGTTGAATATTCATCATCTTTTCCAGTTTCTGGACACGGACGAGAACTGTGATCAATACAGTTTTATGCCATATTTGGTCAAGAGCCTGATCTCCAAACAAGGATGTACGTTGGCATCAACAACTATCCTTGCAGTACGTAAGAGGTCGTTTCCACACAGCATGTCCATTTCAAGCGCTTGTGACCATCTGCGGATGATCCATCATCAGAAAGATGAGTCGCATTGCTTCAAGCTCTTGGCGTTTATCCACTTGATCAGTGTACATGAGGTCAAATTGCCTGATTATGTCCTAAACTCTGTCGCCGAGATCGGAGTCCATACCGATTTCATGGTCCGATTGCTGCGCGCCGAAAGATTCTGTTTCGTGTGAATGTTGATCAATATTCGCCACAAGACGCCGCGTCGTCTGAGAATGTGTAAAGCAATGTATTCATGACAAATTCATGAACACGTACTTCCCAACAAAGCCATCGCCGCTGTGACAATCACAAGTGATCCTGATGCAAGACGAGAGATGTTTTTCTGACCACCTTCAACCTGCTCGTCCTCGTCTGTAACAACGGCTTCCACATCGTCTTCATCGAAAAGGTTTGTATCTGGATGTGACACACTTTTATAATTATAAGTGTCAATGGGCCATGCTTTCAATTTATTTGTGGGCTTTTCGACGGTGACACCTTTGAATAACTCATCACAGAATGTGTTCGCCATTGCAATGTTTCGAAGTATTTCTTCATCGCTCAAGTTGTCCAATGATGCATTAGGATCGTCTTGCTGAGTGTTGACTACCGTTGCTATTGCTTGCATCGCTGTATCCTTGTCATCATCGAAATCTGAAAAGCCATTACCCCCGTCGACATACAGTTGAGTTTCATCAAACCCACACCCTAGGTGGAATAGTTGTAGGATTTTATCTGTTTGTATAATGTCGCATATCCCTTTATGGTTTAGTTTCACATCTGTGCCTCGTTTCAACGTTTGGATTATGTCGCGAGATGGTTCGAATATTACACATTCCGAGTTTATGATACCTCCTGATTGATATGGTGAATTTAAACGTGGGGCAATATACCCGTCAACAAGGTGTCCAAAAATTGCTTTCAAAACAAGCACACCATGTTGGTCAAACATCGAATCTCCTAAACGTGTTCCCTGTAGCTCTATAGGATTTACCCATCTACTTCTTAGATTGTCAGTCGCGAACACCTCATAATCTATAAGCCTTTTGAGTGCGTTGTTTGTCAGCGGGTCTTTATTATCAGCTACTTCGCGATACAATTCTAATTGGCGTCTTGCAGTACAACATCCATAACACACCGCCATTTTCTTACATTGTGTAATGAAAGAGTCCAACTCGCCATCATCTGCCATAGCTTCTCGTCTATTTATCATATCGTTGTAGACTATTAACATGTAACGTAAATCGTAGAGTCTTAGAGATTTTTTGGATACATACGTGTTTACAACACCATTATGTCTGTCTGCATACCCTCTTGCAACAGTATCATCGTGTGTGAAGTACATAGGATAATTGTCTCGGATACGTTTAGTATTTGGCTCTCCTCGTTTTAATATGGTGTATGGCGGTAACGTTATGATTCCTGTAGTCGTTGGAAACTCATCAAAAGTGATAATATTTAGGTTAGCTGCCATATATATATATTGTTTGCCAGTTTTTCAAACTCGTTTTGTCCGAATATACCGGTTGGACAAGCGAATGAACTTGTAAAAAGTGTTACGGTCTAAGCGTTTGTTGACATTACCATACAAATTGAAGCCATTATGGACTCTCCCGAAATCCAGCGTGTATGGATCGCCAAGACGTTAGGAAACGAGTTTCTCGGTGTGTACGACAGCGAAGAAACAGCAAAAATTATGCTGTCCGACACTCTTAGAATCATGTGCATTTGTGAATATGATGTCGCGACTGCTAAGTACGCCAAGGAAAAACAGGAGCAAGACGAGATCGACTTCGGTGTGAGGCTTTGCAAGCATATAGAGCTTCCTTCTCCTTTCTGTGAAAATCTTCCAAACAAGCTATTGGACGGAGCCGAAGTCAAGAAGAAATGGGAAAAATATTGCAACGAGATGGACGCATGCAACAAGGAGATTGAATGTGTCTTGAAAGAGAAAAGTATCCCTCATTTCGTAGCCGTTAAAGAGGCTCTTGTTGAGATACAAGAAGAAAAACTACTATCATCACCTAAAGATCCGTCGATACTAGGACCCAATCGGTATCAGAAA